>JAOTQJ010000007.1:4245596-4258602 GCA_025642045.1 Solanum sejunctum
GCACAAGAATTGAAAACTTACTTGTTTTCCTCCTTCCTCTTCTTCTTCTTCTCCTCTCTTCTTCTTCTCTCCAAAATCTCTAAGTGTAAGAACATAAATGTTCTTCTCACAAGACAAGAGGGATATATATAGAAGGTAAGTTTTCCAAAATTGCATCATTAGGGTTCCAATTCAATCTATAGTTCACTTAGGCTCCAAACTTCTCTATTTTTAATCCAATCAAGGACTTCCGACTCAAACTTAATTATTTACGCCAAATTCACTTGATACTCCAATAATACATTGAAAAAAAAGAAAAAAATTATCTGAGTTCAACTTACACAACATTCACAACAATATTCCCAGTTGGATAGTTATACTTAACTTAAGAAATACGGGGTCTAACAGGATTTGAGCGATTCAAAAGGCTAAATTATATATTTTTATGAGGATAACACCATGGGAGTTTCAAAAATTGACTTTATTGCTTTGTTCAAGGTAAAAATTATAGATTTACTTTGCGTGTTTAATGTATTTTGAAAATTTTAATATGCGATTTCTTCCTCCTGTTATCTCCATTTTTTAATTGGTTTTCGCCGTTCAATTCCTTATCACTTGGAAAATATTTTCATTTAAAAATTTTCAGATTCCAATGGTATTTTTTTGGCAATAAATTTTTTGGACCGTTTATCCTTTTCACTCGAATTAGTTGATTTTAGTGTTGTTAGATTTATTAAATTATTATGATGCTATATTTGAATAGATTTTGGTGAATTCAAGTGTCATAAAAAGGGAAAAGCTTCAAAATTGACGTAATTCGAGACTTTATATAAGGCAAGTGAATTTCTTAACCTTTGTTAAGTATATAGAATCTTGTACTTCTTATGTGAGATGTTGAGAATGATTTGTGTGGGCCTTGATTGAAATATTTTGAATTGGTAGTTATCCTATGTTAATAGTTGACTTGTGAACTAATGATGGAGGTCTATTATATGTGAAATAGTGATTTTTTGTTATTCATACCGAAGTGATACTTAATTGTTGTGATTTGGTTGACTGATATATTGTTGTGATTGGTCTGCAACCCCAAGACCATGGAACCCATTTATAATCTTGAACTTGAACTCTCAAAGAGATGCCTTGAATAAAGAAGGCTTGATGAAACATTGATAATGAAGTGAGAAGTACTGATAAAGAATAATGAATTATATATATTGGATCGAGTGTCACGTTCCGACACATATATTGGATCGGGTATCACGTTCCGACACATATATTGGATCGGGTGTCATGCTCCGACACATATATTGGATCGGGTGTCACGTTCCAACACATATGTTGGATCGGGTGTCACATTCCGACACACACACACACACACATATATATATATATTGGATCGGGTGCCACGTTCTGGCACAATAATAATGAAGCAAAACATATTAAAATAACTTAATATACTCAATGTCAACGAACCTATCTCCTAAAAGAAGTGTGATATGGAGGCCTAAGTCCTCATTTGTGTTATTGATATCATTGATTGGTTGTGTGCTTGTTCTTACTGTTACTACCTGTTAAGTGTTATGGATTATCCCTTGCTAAGTATTTTGTGTAGGTTGTGGTTGTGGGGGTTTTGGTTAGAGTGTTAGGGGTACCGGTATTCTATATTACTTAACTTTGTGTTTATTAGTTCACTTGCGGAGTATCGTGTGTTTGGTACTCACCCCCTTGCTACAACAATTTTGTAGGTTACGAGCCCGGATCGTCGTGATACTCTCTAGTCTCCACAGTCTGAGGCTTCCTGTGGAGATTGCGAGAGGTAGTTGTTTGTCATTTTAGCTGACTTCTTACTCCTACTTATAATTTTGTTCTATTCTAGAGACAATATCATTTGATACTTGTGTTTCCTTTCGAATCTATTGTAATATATTAGAAGTTTGTGCACATGACAACCAGGTTTTGAGAATTTTCATTAAGTTGACTTATTATCCGTAATTGAACTTTCATTTTTATTAATTCCGCATTTTTAATGTTATAGTTTGGTTGTAGGCTGACTTGTCTTGGTGGGATAAGACGAGTGTCATCACGCCTAAATTTCGAATCATGACATGAATTAACAAGTCCAGGTTTATGTATATTAAATTTTGAATTAAAAGCGAAAAAGAACAACACGTGCACTAAAGCTCCCACTTCGCCGGGCTCTAGAAAAATTGGCAACAACATCAGTTACGTAAAGCAATAAACAATAAATATACCTGAGCAGCTTTGTAGGCAAGCATTGTATCCTCGGCAGCTTCCTTACGTTCATTTCCGACTTTGAATTCAGCCAAATAACGATAATAATCACCCTTCATCTTCAAATAGAATACCTTCGATTCACCAGAAGAAGCTGAAGGAATCAAATACTGATCCAAAATCTTCAAAATTCCAGCACAAACATCACTAAGCTCAGATTCAACTTTAGATCTGTAATCCTTCACTAGAACCACATGCTCGTCGTTCTTCCTACCTTCTTCCTTCTGCTCAATCGACGACACAATCCTCCACGCTGCTCGAAGTGAGCCGATAACGTTCTTATACGCCACCGACAGGAGGTTTCGCTCTTCCACAGTCAGCTCCGATGAACCCGACCCGATTACGAGCTTGTCCATGAACTTCACCATCTCCTCATATCGCTCGGCTTGCTCAGCTAGCTTCGCCAAGTACAAGCACTGCTCTCGGGTTAAATTTTCAGGCAAGGCCATCGTCGGTCGTCGGTGACGGAATAGGATTTTCGCCGGAAAACTTTTTTTTTAATTTTTTTTTTTTGAATTTTTTCCCTTTTACTCTTTTTCGAACGGTTCGAAGAGAGGATTTTATAGTAGGAGGGAAGTGTTAATTGCTATTGGTATTTTTTTTGTCACCCCCACTCGCGAGAGTAAGTTCAACTTTGAGTACGCGCCATGATGCTTCTAAAGGGAAGACGTTCTTAGGGTAATCTTGTTATCGCTACGAAATGAAAAAAATAGGATCAACCTATTATATTGCTTATATAGCTTAACCTTTAGATCTTTATAAAGAAGGTTTCATTATAAATGTATTTATTTTTGATATAAGTATGCAGTATTCATATTGCTTCATCTCATCATCATCATCATTATCAACATACCTCAGTACTTCAAAAGGCTCTGATTCGTTGCGGAGTGAGGGGAGATCAGATGTACACAGCCTAACCCCTATGTTTAAAAACATAAAACGGCTATTTTCAGATGACCCATGAGGAGCATCGAAAGTTGCATTAACTAACTGCTACTTCACAAATGAAAGAAGCGCAAACAGTTTAAAGAGTCATTTTGCTTTATTCCATCATACTTTAATGGTTCATTCATCCATATTTTGATTTGAGATCAATAATTATAGTTGATTTAGTATTTTAAAGATATATATGTATCAACAATTAAAAATTAACCTCTAAATTCAATAGAAAAAAGTAATATCCTTCGATCATTATCAAACTCACTAAATAAGATTTTGCTCCTGAAAGTCCCACCAGAGCGCTTATATTGACAATAAATCAAAATTTTTGTAAAAAATAGACAAGTATACAAAATTGTAATAATTTTTTTTTTTTTTGGCCACATTTGGATCAAATAACATTCCTTACTTACATAAAAAAAAATATATTTCTTGTAGATAAAATATATATTATTGAGTTGATATAAATATTAAATACAAATAATGTAGCTTGAATAATATCATTATCCACCCAAAAAATAATGTTTTTATTACTAACGACGATAAATAAGTTTTTGTATTTTGTTAAGTCTGAGATTTCTTTCATAACCTAAATCAAAGGAACATTACCATTTAATCAATTACATGAAGTCGTAATAAAACAAAAGTAAGAAAATATATAACAAAAAAAGATATTATATTATATTAGTATTAATTAGTAATTCGGATTCGACGAAAAATACGTTTGAAGGGAAGAGTGTGATTGCATGTAAGAGAGAAGCGCGTGGTGAAGAGAGGTGTTGAGGTGCAATTGGTCAAAAAAATATGAGACTGAGGATAGAGCTTAAAGGTGAGTAGGATGAGAGTTACATTCCACTAGCTCTCATTTTCTCCAATTTTGGAGTTGAAATTTAAAAAATATATGTATATATTTTTAATCTAGAAATTATAAATTATTAAGATATTTTTAAAAAAGTTTTATTCTATTCTCATAAATTTCCTGTTGATATAATAGTAGCTTCAAATTTGTCTGATGAGTATCAAAAAGTTTGTATCTTTTTTCAGTAACAAAAATAATAGGAATATTTTATTGGGGTAATTATATTTCATTTGATGAATATATTTTCCAAATACTTGAACTTACTTGAATTTGTTTTTGAATACAATGAAAATAGAATAAAATACTATGAAAAACATTACATATTTATATATTAAAATACTTTAATGGTTTCTTTTTTGCTTACTTATTTGAATTTGATTTTGTGTTATTTTATAACTTGAAGGATGAAGTACAAAATTTGAAGTTCATGAATTCTGATTTCTAATAATATTTAAGTTATTGAATTTAAATTTCACCGAGAATAAGGTATTAAAAGTTCATCCATAAAAGTGATTGAATCGACTATCTATAATTCACACTTAAAAAATGATACGAGACTGTCTATATGGGTAGGGGTAGGGGGAAGAGGGAAGGGGCATCACTCTTTTCATAATATTGCTCTACTCTATTTTTAGTTACTCGTAACATAACACTCAGCTCATTTACTTAGATTCGATGATTGATAAAATTCAAAGAAAAGGTAAGCCATTAATATGAATCAATAAACAAAAACCCAATAATAGTAACTAGACTATTAATCTTCTATGCTAACCTAATTTTGAGAAAGAAATATTAATTGCCGTTGAGAATAAATATATTGTATCAAGTGATAAGAACTTTCTAAGATCATCTAAATAGATTAATAGTCATCAGAAAATGCTGAAGGAAATTATTAGCTCTCCCTAACTTCTCATTACTTTTACTCAAGGACTTCTATAATATTACACATCTATCTTTAAGCAATCGGAATTCCAAGCACGACGCTTCTAAGAGGGTGCAAGATTGCTTTTGCTGAATGGGACAAACATCGATCTTCACTTCTACAAGACATAATTCATATAAATTCAATGATCTTTTCAAGATAAAAATAAAAATTGAATCAAAATTATTGAGTTCGATTGAATTCATAGCTAACACTCTAACTATGTCCCGTTTGTAAGATGTATATATATAGTTTTTCCTTAGTACTAGTTCCTTTTGTAAATTTATATAATAAACTACTTTTAAATTCTTGTTTAATAACTATGGAAAATGTTACTGATGATCTTAAATCACATTTTAAAAATAAAAAAGAAAAAAGATGGTATCAAACATTTTTGTCTAGTGAAACTAGTATCATAGCACATGACTAATGAGTTGTATCAAATTCCTCATTAGTGTTTTCCTTCTTGGTATATGTTAGCATATGTTTTATATATCAAGAGAATTTTTATGTTATCAAGTTAATTTTTCCTTGATAATTATGGTATCCCTCGACTGATTCTATCAAATATATATCTTCTATCCCAACAACAGATATCGAGTAATTCTAAAATTTCTAGATTACACTATTGAATATACCATTAGATCCAAATTATTTTGCACAAATGCAAACAACAACAATAACATACCTAATGAAATTCCACAAGTGGAGTCTGGAGAGGATAATATATACGGATATCTTACCACTATCTCATATATATAGAAAGATTATTTTTAAAAGACCATCATCTTAAACTCCGCACAAATACGAAATTTACATATTAAATTAGATTTGATTTTTCTTTCAATATTCAAAATATTCATATTGAGATTCAATTATATTTGACTTCAGCTGGAAACTTGATTAGACAAAATGAAGTGTTAATTGTAGCTTATGTTGTAAGTGGATTTGATGACAAAAAGACAAAGTTAAGATAATACATGTTTAAGCAGGCACGTGAGTATGCACGTGAACAGTGGCTTTTGAATCTCAAATTTGAGACAAAGATGATGATGAAGGAAATCTCCAATTTTTCACAATGTAAATAATGTATTCATTTTAATTTAATTTTTTTGCTTAATTTTTGTTTATATTTTTATATTAAAAATCCACTAATATCTAAAGTTTTTGAGTTTGAGCTTTTTCTTTGTGCCACTTTCTTAGAAGTCATCGGTCAAATTTATCTTAATAGTCGAGTTCTATATGGTGTAGATTTTTTAGATAGCATGTGAGTCGAAGTAAGTTTGTAGTGATTCTTTATTTTGAAATATGTAATTACTTCGATTAAGTTTCATAAAGAAACATAGGAACTTCAGTCATATGAAATTCAAAAAGTAATGCACTTGTGATTAGACTTTATCAAAATTATTTTTAGATACTATATATATTTAAAGTGATATTTAACAACAATAATATTTCAGTAAAATATTTACAAGTGAGGTCTAATTATCATATGGATTATATCTAATTATACAAATATCTTTATGATTTATTCTAGTTAATACATAAGGAATCCAATAAGCATATCTTGCTTTGGTACCAAAATAAAATCTCCAATAGCTGAAAATAAAAAATTCATATGAGAAAATATAAGGCTCTAGTATTTCTCAATAAAGCAACAACATAAAAAAATTATTTAGTGTAATTTCACACATAAAATTTATTTTAAAAAAACATAAAAGTGGTTTATTAAAATGGTTGTGGATTCTCATTTAATTACTCCAATTATAATAATTTTATGATTTTTAAATGAAAATTGATGGCTTTAATATATGTGTGTCCATACATGAAACCTTATGTTAGGTGGTATTTGTATAAATTGAACTCGTTTATGAAAGTAAAATTATGATGCGAAAACCAAAAATAAATAAATAAATTGAGTTCAAAAAACATTATAAGTTATTGAAAAATAATAAACATATCTTTTATATCAAAAACCGTAGATATCACTAGTATTATGTTTCCATATACTGATTAAGGATTGTTTCTTATTATATTTGTGGTGCGTCTTATCGCCCTAAATCTAAGCGATGGAAGTTTCACTATCTTTGCATACTTTCTCCGTCCATAATCATTAAAACTATGATTAGCATTTTCATATTTGAGAGTATTAACATTGAATGTAGTATGTGCTCATTCTTGAAAGAAATAAAAATAGCGCCTTCATTTGGTACAAAAATGGAATCCCAACAGCAAAAGATAAAAATTCATATGAGAAAATATCAAAATTGTAATATTTCTCTAAATAAGCAGTAATAACAAAAATAATATATTCAATACTAACAATAATAATAATACATTTAGTATAATTTCATATATAAATTTATAGAAAAAAGATATATCCAAATTATATTTTTATTTTTATATTCCTTTGATAGATCCTCAACTTAAAAAAAGAAGAATTTTTCGCATACATCCATTCAAAAATACCTTAATTATGATTCATAACTATAGTTTGGCTAATTACATTTCGAAACTATAATTATAGTAATATTTGTATAATTCACGCAATATTTATATATATTTTGTATAACCTGTATAGTA
This sequence comes from Solanum sejunctum, assembly GCA_025642045.1. Lineage (NCBI taxonomy): Eukaryota > Viridiplantae > Streptophyta > Magnoliopsida > Solanales > Solanaceae > Solanum > Solanum sejunctum. Next base: position 4,253,171 of record JAOTQJ010000007.1, read on the forward strand.
TTTGTGTGTTTCATTGTACAATTTGTATACATTGATGGTATAATTCACTATACAATTCAGACTGTTTATATATTTCACTATACGATTTGATTCGCTCATAATTTTTGTATAATCGCGTACAACGTTTATATAAATCGCGCGAATTACACAAAACTCAAATTACAATTATAATTAGATACTTATTACAAATATTAATCAATTTATATTATAATTATATTAACTAATTAATTAATATATATTAATTTATCCGCATAATTTTACCAAAAAATGAGATTGGTGGTCCTAAGTTCAAAGGCCCAACTCAACTAATAAAATTGAATAAAAAGACATTTTGGCTTAGCTCTTTGTGTTCCACTCATTTCTCTCCACTTGCTTCACATTCCAAGATTTTGTTGATCCCATTGACACCACCACCACAACTAAAAGCTAAAACCCTATCTTCTTCTCCTCCTCTTCTTCTTCTCCTCCTCTTCTTCTTCACCTATATAAACCTCAAATCTTTCTTTTTAACCTCCTCCATAACCCCTCAGTGTTTCTTTCAGGTTTAAAGGAAAAAAAAGATGGAGCTTTGCATACCTCAATCCTTCATGAGCCTTCCAAATTACAGGCTTATTAATCGAGCTCATCTTCAATGGAGACCCACTCTCCTAGTCAAAAAATCCCCCAAATCTCGATTCAATTCAGGTTGGTACCTCTAATGGGTCACTTTTTTTAAACAAAATGTCTGTATGATCTGTATTTTCCTGTTTTTTGGATTAATGACAAGATTCAATATTTGGATTAACGGTGAATTTTTTGTCATAAGCTGCTCAGGTTTGTGATTATGTAAAGGCTGCTAAGTTTTGGTAATCTGTCTGTGAGTTCCAATAGTGACTTCAAAAAAGAAAGTTTAGTTTTTCGGCATTGGATTTGTTGAGTCGTTAACGCTTTGATTGAAGAGTGATAGTTTGCCATATTTATGGTTTTCCGGTTGTACTGCAGGATTATTTTACCGTAAAGGCTCAGCTATAAGAGCAGCTGTTGAAGAGAAAGACGATAAAGCTGATACATCAAAATCAGAGACAGAGGCCGCACCTCGTAAGGTTGAAGTTAGAACTGTTAAAATAAAAGCAGAACCAGAGATTTTTGAATTATATGTACCTCCTACGGTTGAAGAGAAAAACGATAAAGCTGTTACATCAAAACCAGAGATAGAGGCTGCACCTCGTAAGGTTGAAGTTAGAACTGTTAAAATAAAAGCAGAGCCAGAGCTTTATGAATTATATGTACCTCCTACAGTTGATGATGGAGCTAAGTGATGTGCACGTAAGAGAGAAGCGCGTGGTGAAGTTCTATTCTCATAAAATTTCTGTTGATATGATAGTAGCTTCAAATTTGTCTGATGATTATCAAAAAGTTTGTGTGTCTTTTTTCAGTAACAAAAATAACTCCTCATTTGTTGTTTCCTTGTTGGAATTTCTTTGTGCTTTGTCTGTTTTTCCTCAGTTGTCATGTTTGTGTTATTGAACATTAGAAATGCATTCCCAATTTAGTTCAGAGTTTACACATGCATGACGTTTAATAAATAACTTGGTATATGTTTTATATAGCAAAAGAATTTTTATATTATCAAGTTAATTTTTTCCTTGATAATCGTGGTATCCCTCGACTAATTCTATAAAATATATATCTCCTATCTTAACAAGAGATATAGAGTAATTCTAAAATTACTAGCTCACACCATTGAATATACCATTAAATCCAAATTATTTTGCACAAATGCAAACAACAACAATAACATATCTAATGAAATTTCATAAGTAGAGTCTGAAAAGGATAATATGTACACAAATTTTATCACTATCTTATAGAGATAGAAAAATTATTTTTAAAAAACTTCTCGCCTCTAACTCGGCACAAATACAAAATTTGCACATCAAATTAGATATGATTTTTCTTTAATATTCAAAATGAAGCGTTAATTGTAGCTTATGTTGTAAGTGGATTTGATGACAAAAAGACAAAGTTGATATAATACATGTTTAAGCAGGCACGTGAGTATGCACGTGGACAGTGGCGTTTGAATCTCAAATTTGAGACAAAGATGATGATGAAGGAAATCTCTAATTTTTCACAATGTAAATAATGTATTCATTTTAATTTAATTTTTATTTTGCTTAATTTTGTTTATATTTTTATATTAAAAATCCACTAATATCTAAAGCTTTTGAGATCGAACTTTTTTTTATGCCACTTTCTCAGAAGTCACAGGACAAATTTATCCTAATATTCGAGTTCTACATGATGTGGATTTTTTAGATATCTTGTGAGTCGAAGTAAGCTAGTAGTGACTTCTTTATTTTGAATTCTATAATTACTTAGATTAAGTTTCAGATAGAAACATACCGACTTCAGCCATATAAAATTTAAAAAATAATGTACTTAAGATTAGACTTTGTCAAAATTATTTTCAGATCTATATATATTTAAAGTGATATATAACAACAATAACATTCCAGTAGAATATTCACAAGGGGTCTAATTATCACATGGATTATATCGATTTATACAAATACCTTTATGATTTATTCTAGTTAATACATAAGGAATCCAATAAGCATATCTTGCTTTGATTCCAAAATAAAATCTCCAATAGCTGAAAATAAAAGATTCATATGAGAAAATATGAGGTTCCAGTATTTCTCAATAAAGCAAATAAAAAAATTTAGTGTAATTTCACACATAAAATTTATTTTAAAAAACATAAAAATGGTTGTCTATTCTCATTTTATTACTCCAATTATAATAAGTTTATGATTTTTAAATGAAAATTGATGACTTTAATATATGTATGTCCATACATGAAACCTTATGTTAGGTGGTATTTGTATAAATTGAATTGGCTTATGAAAGTAAAATTATAATGCGAAACCAAAAATAAATAAATAAATTGAGTTCAAAAAATATTATAAATTATTAAAAAAGAATAAACATATCTTGTATATCAAAAATCATAGATATCACTATTATTATGCTTCCATATTTGACCTACTGATTAAGGATTGTTTCTTATTATGTTTATGGTGCGCCTTATCGCCCTAAATCTAAGCAATGGAAACTTCGCTATCTTTGCATACTTTCTCCGTCCATAATCATTAAAGTTATGATTAGCATTTTCATATTTGAGAGTATTAACTTTGAATGTAGTAAGTGCTCATTCTTGAAAGAGCTAAAAATAGCGCCTTCATTCAGTACAAAAAATGGGATCCCAACAGTCGAAGACAAAAATTCATATGAGAAAATATTGAGATTCTAATATTTCTCTAAAAAAGCAGTAATAACAAAAATAATATATTCAACATAATCCCGCTAAATGAAATACTAACAATTGTAACAATACCTTTAGTATAATTTCATATATAAATTTATAAAAAAAAGATATATCCAAATTATATTTTTATTTTTATATTCCATTGATATATTTGGACTTTAAAAAAGGAGGATTTTTCGCATATATCCATTCAAAAATACCTTAATTATGTTTCATAACCATAGTTTAGGTAATTACATTTTGAAACTATAGTTATAGCAACATTAATATAATTCACGCAGTATTTGTATATGTTTGTATAACTTGTATGCCGTTGTTGTATTTCGTTGTACAATTTATATACATCTATTGTATGATTCACTATACAATTCACATTGTTTGTATGTTTCATTATCCGATTTAATTCGCTCATAACTTTTGTATAATCGCGTATAACGTTTGTTTAAATCGCGCGAATTACACAAAACTTAAATTGCAATTATAATTAGATACTTGTTACGAATCTTAATTAATTTAAACTATAAATATATTAACTAATTAACTAATATACATTTACTTATTCGCGCGTAATTCAGCCAAAAGAATGAGATTGGTGGTCCTAAGTTCAAAGGCCTAACTAAACTAATAGAATTGAATAAAAAGACAATTTATCGGCTTAGCTCTTTGTAATTCACTCATTTCTCTCCACCTGTTTCACGTTCCAAGATTTTGTTGATCCCATTGACACCACCACCACAACTAAAAGCTAAAACCCTAGCTTCTTCTCCTCCTCTTCTTCTTCACCTATATAAACCTCGAATCTTTCTTTTTAACCTCCTCCATAACCCCTCAGTGTTTTTTTTTCAGGTTTAAAGGAAAAAAAAATGGAGCTTTGCATACCTCAATCCTTCTTGAACCTTCCAAATTACAAGCTTATTAATCGAGCTCATCTTCAATGGAGACCCTCTCTCCTAGTCAAAACACCCCCAAAATCTCGATTCAATTCAGGTTGGTACCTCTGATGGATCACTCTTTTTAAACAAAATGTCTGTATGTTCTGTATTTTCCTGTTTTTATTTGAAGAATTAGCGTAAATAACTGTCCACCCATTGATTAATTAAGCAAAAAATAGCTGATTGATGTGTAATACGTGTATGATTGTGTATAATCTATGTATATTTTATGTATTCCGGCTAGTAAAAGTAAGTAAGAAATCTGTATTCCTGTTAATTGCGCAAAAACGCTTTAAAAAAAAAAGTAAAGAGAAATGCTTTTTACCCATTTGCTTAATTTTTGAAGTCCCTTGTTGTTTTTTGGATTAATGACAAGATTCAATATTTGGATTAACTGTGAAATTTTTTGTAAATTAAAGTATGGCCTTTTGTCATAAGCTGCTCAGATTTGTGATTATGTAAAGGCTGCTAAGTTTCGGTAATTTGTCTGTGAGCTCCAATAGTGACTTCAGAAAAGAAGGTTTAGTTTTTTGGCATTGGATTTGTTGAGTCGTTAACGCTTTGATTGGATAATAGAGATTGAAGAGTGATAGTTTGCTATATTTATGGTTTTCCGTTTGTACTGCAGGATTATTTTACCGTAAAGGCTCAACTATAAGAGCAGAGACAGAGGCTTATGAGTTATATGTACCTCCTACTGTTGAAGAGAAAGACGATAAAGCTGTTACATCAAAATCAGAGGCAGAGATTGTACCTCTTGCGGTTGAAGAGAAAGAATATAGAACTGTTAAATTAAAAGCAGAGCCAGAGGTTTTTGAATTATATGTACCTCCTACAGTTGAAGAGAAAGAGGATAAAGCTGTTACATCAGAATCAGAGACAGAGGTTGTACCTCCTACGGCTGAAGAGAAAGAATATAGAACTGTTAAATCAAAATCAGAGCCAGAGGCTTATGAGTTATATGTACCTCCTACGGTTGAAGAGAAAGAATATAGAACTGTTAAATCAAAATCAGAGCCAGAGGTTTATGAATTATATGTACCTCCTACGGTTGAAGAGAAAGACGATAAAGCTGATACATCAAAACAAGAGACAGAGGTTGTACCTCCTACAGTTGAAGAGAAAGAATATAGAACTGTTAAATCAAAATCAGAGCCAGAGGCTTATGAATTATATGTACCTCCTACGGT
>JAOTQJ010000007.1:4258702-4270247 GCA_025642045.1 Solanum sejunctum
CCTCCTACAGTTAAAGAGAAAGACGATAAAGTTGTTACATCAAAATCAGAGACAGAGGTTGTACCTCCTACGGTTGACGAGAATGAATATACAACTGTTAAATCAAAATCAGAGCCAGTGGCTTATGAGTTATATGTACCTCCTACGGTTGAAGAGAAAGAATATAGAACTGTTAAATCAAAATCAGCGTCAGAGGCTTATGAATTATATGTACCTCCTACGGTTGAAGAGAAAGAATATAGAGCTGTTAAATCAAAATCGGAGCCAGAGGCTTATGAATTATATGTACCTCCTACAGTTGAAGAAAAAGACGATGGAGTTGTTAAGAATGGAGCACCAATAGAGGATTCTGGGAACGAGAAAGAGACAGATGCTTATGCTTCTTTGATATACGAACCTCCTAAAGCTGTTCAGAATGAAACACCAATTGAAGACTCTAGTAAAGACAAAGAGATGGATGCTTATGCATTTTTGATGTATAACCTCCTAAAGTTGAAGAGAAAGATGATGGAGTTGTTCAGAATGGAGCACCGATAGAAGATTCTAGGAATGACAAAGAGGCGAATCCTTACTGCTTTGATATATGAGCAGCATCTTTGATCAATAGTTGTTTTTTTTTTTTTTGCTTACTTATTTGAATTTGATTTTGTGCTATTTTATAACTGCAAGGATGAAATACAAAATTTGAAGTTCATCAATTCTGATTTCTAATAATTTTTAAGTTACTGAATTTAAATTCATCGAGAATAAGGTATTAAAAGTCCATCCATAAAATTGATCAAACAGACTATCTATAATTCTCACTTAAAATGATACGAGGTTGTCTATATATGGTAGCGAGTAAGGGGAAGAGGTAAGGGGTATCAATCTTTTCATAATATTGCTCTACTCTATTTTTTTTAGTTACTCAAAAAATAACACCCAACTCATTGATAAGATTCAAAGAAAGGGTAAGTCATTAATATGAATCAATAGACAAAAACACAATGGTAATAACTAGACTATTAATCTTCTGGGGTAACCTTATTTTGAGAAAGAGATATTAATTGCCATTAGAATAAATATATTGTATCAAGTGACAAGAATCTTCTACGATCATCTAAATAGATCGATCATTAGAAAATGCTGAATGAAATTATTAGCTCTCCTTAACTTCTCATTACTTTCACTCAAGGACTTCTATCATATTTCACATCTTTAAGCAATTGGAGTTCCAAGCATGACGCATCTAAGAGGGTACAAGATTGCTTTCCCGAATGGGACAAACATCGATCTTACTTCTACAAGACATAATTCATATAATTCAATGATTTTTTCAAGATAAAAATAGAAATTGAACCAAAATTATTGAGTTTGATCAAATTCATAGCTAATACTTTAACTCTGTCCCGTTTGTAGGATGTATATATATAGTTTTTCTTTAGTACTAGTTCCTTTAGTAAATTTATTTGATAAACTACTTTTAAATTCTTGTTTACTAACTATGGAAAATGTTACTAATGTTCTTAAAATCACATTTTAAAAAGAAAAAAGAAAAAGAAGGTATGAAACATTTTTGTGTAGTAAAACTAGTATCATAGCACATGACTAATGAGTTGTATCAAATTCCTCATTTGTTGTTTCCTTGTTGGAATTTCTGTGTGCTTTGTCTGTTTTCCTATATTGTCATGTTTGTGTTATTGAAGCATTAGAAATGCATTCCCATTTTAGTTCAGAGTTTACACAGGCATGATGTTTAATAAATAACTTAGTATATGTTTTATATAGCAAAAGAATTTTACATTATCAAGTTAATTTTTTCTTGATAATTGTGGTATCCCTCGACTAATTCTTCAAAATATATATCTTCTATTCCAGCAACAGATATCGAGTAATTCTAAAATTACTAGGTCACACCATTGAATATACCATTAGATCCAAATTATTCTGCATAAATGCAAAGAACAGCAATAACATACTTAATGAAATTCCACAAGTGGAGTCTGGAGATAGTAATATGTACGCAAACTTTACTACTATCTCATAAAAATAGAAAGATTATTTTTGAAAGACCCTCATTTCAAACTCCGCACAAATACAAAATTTACACATCAAGTTAGATTTGATTTTTCTTTCGATATTCAAAATATTCATATTGAGATTCAATTATATTTGACTTCAGGTTGGAAACTTGATTAGACAAAATGAAGTGTTAATTGTAGCTTATGTTGTAAGTGGATTTGATGACATAAAGACAAAGTTGAGATAATACATGTTTAAGCAGGCACGTGAGTATGCACGTGGAGAGTGGCTTTTGAATCTCAAATTTGAGACAAAGATGATGATGAAGGAAATCTCCAATTTTTCACAATGTAAATAATGTATTCATTTTAATTTTATTTTTTTTGCTTAATTTTTGTTTATATTTTTATATTAAAAATCCACTAATATCTAAAGATTTTGAGATCGAGCTTTTCTTTGTGCTACTTTTTTAGAAGTCATCGGACAAATTTATCCTAATAGTCGAGTTCTATGTGGTGTAGATTTTCTAAATACCGTGTGAGTCGAAGTAAGCTAGTAGTGACTTTTTTATTTTGAAATTTGTAATTACTTCAATTAAGTTTCAGATAGAAATCTACGGACTTCAGTCATATGAAATTTAAAAAATAATGTACTTAAGATTAGACTTTGTCAAAATTATTTTCAGATACTATATATATTTAAAGTGATATATAACAACAACAACATCCTGCAGAATATTCACAAGTGGGGTCTAATTATCACATGGATTATATCTATTTATACAAATACCTTTATGATTTATTCTAGTTAATACATAAAGAATCCAATAAGCATATATTGTTTTGATATCAAAATAAAATCTCTAATAGCTGAAAATAAAAGATTCATATGAGAAAATATGAGATTCCACTATTTTTCAATAAAGCAACAACATAAAAAAATTATTTAGTATAATTTCACACATAAAATTTATTTAAAAAAACATAGAAATGGTTTATTAAAATGGTTGTGGATTCTCATTTAATTACTCCAATTATAATAATTTTATGATTTTTAAATGAAAATTGATGACTTTAATATATGTATGTACATACATGAAAACTTATGTTAAGTGGTATTTGTATAAATTGAATTGGCTTATGAAAGTAAAATTATGATGCAAAAACCAAAAATAAATAAATAAATTGAGTTCAAAAAATATTATAAGTTATTAAAAAATAATAAATATATTTTGTATATCAAAAATCGTAGATGTCACTAGTGTTATGTTTCCATATTCGACCTACTGATTAAGGATTGCTTCTTATTATATTTATGGTGCGCCTAATCGCCCTAAATCTAAGCGATGGAAACTTCACTACCTTTGCATACCATTTCCGTCCATAATCATTAAAACTATGACTAGCATTTCCATATTTGAGAGTATAACATTGAATGTAGCAAGTCCTCATCTTGAAAGAGCTAAAAATAGCGCCTTCATTTGATACAAAAAATGGGATCCCAACAGCTAAAGACAAAAATTCATATGAGAAAATATCAAGATTTTAATATTTCTCTAAAAAAGCAGTAATAATAAAAACAATCTATTCAACATAATCCTGCGAAATGAAATGGTAACAATAGTAACAATACCTTTAGTACAATTTCATATGTAAATTTATAGAAGAAAGAATCCAAATTATATTTTTATTTTTAGATTCCTTTGATAGATCCTCGACTTAAAAAAAGAAAGAGGATTTTTCGCATATATCCATTCAAAAATACCTTAATTGTGATCCATAACTATAGTTTGGCTAATTACATTTCGAAACTATAGGTATAATAATATTTGTATAATTCACGCAATATTTGTATATGTTTGTGTAACCTGTATAGCGTTTATGTATTTCGTTGTACAATTTGTATACATCGATTGTATAATTCACTATACAATTCACATTGTTTGTATGTTTCACTATACTATTTGATTCGTTCATAACTTTTGTATAATCGCATACAACGTTTATATAAATTATGCGAATTACACAAAACTCAAATTGCAATTATAATTAGATGCTTATTATGAGTATTAATCAATTTAAATTATAATTATATTAACTAATTAATTAATATATATTAACTTATCCGCCTAATTTGACCAAAGAATGAGATTGGTGGTCCTTAAGTTCAAAGGCCCAACTCAACTGATAGAATTGAATAAAAAGACATTTTATTGGCTTAGCTCTTTGTGTTTCACTCATTTCTCTCCACCTGCTTCACATTCCAAGATTTTGTTGAGCCCATTAACACCACCACCACAACTAAAAGCTAAAACCCTAGCTTCTTCTCCTCCTCTTCTTCTTCACCTATATAAACCTCAAATCTTTCTTTTTAACCTCCTCCATAACCCCTCCGTGTTTTTTTCAGGTTTAAAGGAAAAAAAATGGAGCTTTGTATACCTCAATCCTTCTTGAACCTTCCAAATTACAAGCTTATTAATCGAGCTCATCTTCAATGGAGACCCTCTCTCCTAGTCGAAAACCCCCCAATATCTCGATTCAATTCAGGTTGGTACCTCTAATGGGTCACTTTTTCTTAAACAAAATGTCTGTATGTTCTGCATTTTCCTGTTTTTATTTGAAGAGTTAGCGTGAATAACTGTCTACCCGTTGATTAATTAAACAAAAAATAGCTGATTGATGTGTAAATATGTGTATGATCGTGTATAATCTATGTATATATTATGTATTGCGGCTAGTAAAAGTAAGTAATAAATCTGTATTCCTGTTAATTGCGTAAAGATGCTTTCAAAGAAAAGCAAAGAGAAATTCTTTTTACCCATTTGCTTAACTTTTTGAAGTCCCTTGTTGTTTTTTGGATTAAAGACAAGATTCAATATTTGGATTAACTATGAATTTTTTGTAAATTAAAATATGGCCTTTTGTCATAAGCTGCTCAGATTTGTGATTATGTAGAGGCTGCTAAGTGTTGGTAATTTGTCTGTGAGCTCCAATAGTGACTTCAGAAAAGAAAGTTTAGTTTTTTGGCATTGGATTTGTTGAGTCGTTAACACTTTGATTGGATAATGGAGATTGAAGAGTGATAGTTTGCCATATTTATGGTTTTCCGTTTGTACTGCAGGATTATTTTACCGTAAAGGCTCAGCTATAAGAGCAGAGACAGACGCTTATGAGTTATATGTACCTCCTACTGTTGAAGAGAAAGACGATAAAGCTGTTGCATCAAAATCAGAGACAGAGGCTTATGAGGTATATGTACCTCCTACAGTTGAAGAGAAAGAATATAGAACTGTCAAATCAAAATCAGAACCAGAGGCTAATGAATTATATGTACCTCCTACGGTTGAAGAGAAAGAATATAGAACTGTTAAATCAAAATCAGAGCCAGAGGCTTATGAATTATATGTACCTCCTACGGTTGAAGAAAAAGACGATGGAGTTGTTAAGAATGGAGCACCAGTAGAGGATTCTAGGAACGACAAAGACAGGGATTCTTATGCGTCTTTGACATACGAACCTCCTAAAGTCGAAGAGAAAGATGATGGAGCTGTTCAGAATGAAAAACCAATCGAAGGCTCTAGTAAAGACAAAGAGACGGATGCTTATGCGTCTTTGGTGTATGAACCTCCTAAAGTTGAAGAGAAAGGTGATGGAGCTGTTCAGAATGGAGCACCGGTAGAAGATTCTAGGAATGACAAAGAGACAGATCCTTATGCGGCTTTGATATATGAGCCTCCTAAAGTTGAAGAAAAAGATGATGGAGTTGTTCAGGATGAAGCACCGAAAGAAGATACTAGAAAAGACAATGAGACGGAATATAATGCATCTTTGACATATGAACCTCCTAAAGTCGAAGAGAAAGTTGATGGAGCTGTTCAGAATGAAGCACCAATTGACGATTCTAGTAAAGAGAATGAGGAGGAATCTAATGCATCTGTGACTTATGAACCCCCTAAAGTCGAAGAGAAAGCTGATGGAGCTGTTCAGAATGAAGCACCAATTGACGATTCTAGTAAAGGCAAAGAGACGGATGCTGAGGCATCCTTCACATATGAACCTCCTAAAGTTGAAGAGAAAGATGATAAAGCTGTTCAAGTTGAAGCACCAGTAGAAGATTCTGCTTCGGATTTTGAATCACTATTGTCCAAGTTCTTTGACACACTAAATATTAAGGTATGTTCCATCTTCTTGTAGTTTGTTGTCTCTGTAAATCTTGCTGAAATCACAATTTGCTGTGTATATTGGCTCTTTGACTAGTCACTGTGGCGTACCAAGTAGTATACATTGCCTGTACAGCAAACACCATATCATAAGGCCCAAAGAATAGGAACTAAGATATTAATATTGCAATATCTTGAGAGGGAAAATGATCCATACAGAGAAATGTTACCAAAAAAAGATCCACTCAGAGAAAAATAATTTGGGACATTATTTCCAACAAATCAAAGTATTAAGGAAGTTAATCAAGACATTTTTAATTCCTTAAACAATATGCAGATTCATTCTCAAGACAGCTAGGACACAAATACAGTGATTAAGTTCATATAATATAAAGCTCTGCAGTTTATGAAGATCCACTTTTTCTTATATATAAAAACAACTGCTATGCCTCAATCCAAAGCTAGTCGGGGATGCCTTTTTCTTACACATGCTAGCAAAATACTTGATTTGTCTCTCTTTCTTGCTGGTTGTTCTTTTTATTATCAAAGAGTCTTGACTGCTGTTATGAGACTCAGAACTTGTTGAAAGTTTGACGCCTTGATGAAACTGTCAACAGTAATGTTGACCCTGAGCGGTTACCTGAGCAGTCATATCTTCATGCTTCTTCTAGTTTGTCATATCTTGAAATTCTTGTGAAATACGTGTTTAACTGCAATGCACCTTTGAACAAATAGTAGTCTAAATGTGGTGATTTTTTAAATATTTAAATAGCAAAAAGGAGAGCATATGGTACAAATAACTGAAACAACCATCTGGAATGAGGCATTGTTGATTTGTTGATTGATTTTCTTTTCAACTACTTGATATCAAAGGCACCAAAATTCTTTCAGCATGATCAGGGTTTTATAAATTCTTATCCCTTTCTCTCTTAGATACACTAGGAAAAGATAATTAATTTCTCTCTTTTGTTTATTGGTGTTTCTAAGATGTTGAGAAAGTTGTCTGCTATGATCATACCCAGAACTTGTTGAAAGTTTGACACCTTGTGTAACTGTCAACAGTGATGTTAACCCTGAGCAGTTACCTGAGCAGTCATATCTTCATGCTTCTTCTAGTTATATTTTCAAATGCTTATGAAGTAGATGTTTATCTTCACTGCACCTTCAACAAATAATAGCCGGAAAAGAGTCAATAGGATACAAGTAACTGACACAACCATCTGGAATGAGGTGGTGTTGATTCGTTGATTTATTTTCTCCTCAACTACTTGATATCGAAGCCATCTAAGTTCATTCAGCACGGTCAACGTTTTGTAAATTCTTATCCCTTAATCTCTTTGATATACTAGAAGAATACACTAATTTTTCTCTTTCGTTTGGTGGTGTTTTTAAGATGTTAAAAAGTTGTCTGCTGTGATGATACTCAGAGCTTGTTGAAAGTTTGACACCTTGATGAAACTGTCAACAGTAATGTTGACCCTGAGCGGTTACCTGAGCAGTCATGTTATATCACTTCCTTTTCTACTCTTCATTGTGAAATACATGTTCAATTGCAAACCATTTTTCTATAAATAAGTCTCTCTTTTATTATCCCTTTGAATATTGTAAGCGAAACGGGTATAGAGGATTTATATAAAGGAGCCCTCCTAATTTTGAATTGAGATATTGACTTTCTAGTTTCTCCTCTAAAGTCTAACTTCAAAGCACCTAAGTTCCCTAAGCTCAATCATTGTTATTCTCCTTCTTTCTAACCTATTCAATAAAAACTCTCTTCTTGGTTAGTGTTGCTTTTGTATTATCAAAAGCTGACTGCTGTGATGAGACTCAGAATCTGTTGAAAGTTTTTGTACTTGGTGGAACCATCAACAGCAATGTTGATCCTGAGCGGTTACCTGAGCAGTCATATCTTAATCACTTTCTTTTTCTATTCGTCATTTTATAAAGCTTGCGAAACATGTTCAATTGCAAGATATGTTTCAACAAGACATTGATGGTTTCTGATTTATCCAAATGATTTTGCTGTTGAAAATTTGGTTGAGGTATTTCTCGCTGTACTTGTTTACCCATTTACACACTGTGACCATTTTTCTCTGAGGGTCATCATGCATTTTTTAAATGTTTTCCCCAGTTTTCACTAAATTGTACCTCATTAGATGTAATATTTAGTATTAAATCTGGTTGCTGTGATGAAAATTCAGCTTTTGAAAGTCACTATGCTTGAAGATGCATTGGCAGTTATGTCAATTCTGAGCGGTTACCTGAGCAGCCTCACCTTCCATGCTATTCTTTAAGTATCATACTGTCCTTCATTCCTCTTCTCGCAATCCTCCCTCTGTGGTATATGATATGGTTGTGGCTCATTGAAGTATGCAGTGCTCTTTTCCTCCATTATGCAATGTACTTGGTGCATTTGTAGTTTCTAGTGTTTGGGGATAGGTGACTAATTTTCTTGTCTTCTCACATTTGTGTTTGTATGGGCCTGCTTAGTGCTTGCTTTAGGACTCAGGAGAGAGGCTATCAGAGGATCTGATGAATTTAGTTTTCGGTTTTACTTATCGACATCCAAATGATACATGTATATGGGACGTTTTTGTAGCTTAAACTAAAGATATCTGCAAGCTATGTGTATGTGATAGTCATCTTGTAACAATTTGGAATTTTTGAAGAAGCTAACCGTCATTGCTACTGTTTTGCCTTTTCCTACTGTTGATTATATATTGGTCACCTTGTCTACATCTGAGATTTCCTTTCAATCTTTGACACAAAGACTTCCTACTTTCCAGTATGATCCTGAAGATTCCTCTTCACTTATCCTATTTGGTGGTGCTGCTCTCGCTGCTCTTTGGTTGACAACTACAATTGTTGGAGCCATCGATTCTGTTCCTTTGGTTTGTACTTCCCTCTGTGTCGAGATTGACCTTTTCATTATCTTTTTTAAAAAATGAAAACCTTTCCTTGTTGCTGACGGTTCTGTATTGTATAATTTTTCAGTTTCCTAAATTACTGGAATTGGTTGGTCTTGGCTACGCTCTCTGGTTCAGTGCCCGTTATCTACTTTTCAAGGTAATTGCTGCACTACTTAATTTCAGTGGACTCATCAACATGTCAATGCAGCTCATTATCGACTCTTGTAGTGGAACGATTCCCCTGATTGGTTCATCTTTTAGGAATTATCTCATGAATCTTTAACGTTTATTTATCGTTCTAACGCTTTGAAATGCTATTGTATCTGCAGAAGAATAGAGATGAGCTTGCTGCTAAAATTGAAGGGGTTAAGCAGTCAGTATTAGGTCCAAGAGATGATTGATTGTTTCTTTTAGTTTTGTGCATGGAGGATAAGTTTCTTATAGTAGAAGAGACAAGTCAATAGGCAGTCTTTTCATGCCAATGTGAATAATAGAAATTTGTGTATATGCCATCTAAAAGATTGAAACTCTTTTTGAAATAAGTTCAATCTTGTGTATAAGTTCTGTAAAGGTTTTGAGAAAAAATTGATCAGACGTCATATCAGTGAATAATTTTGAGGTTAACATATACGAAAAATAAAGAGAATCATCGAGTGTTCTTAAATGCTAAAAACTCTAAGAATGTTGAAATTCATTTCTAGGTCATACATTTACGTAAAAGTTTTGAGAAATTTTTTGACTAGAAGTCCTACCACAAAAAAATCATGGGCGTTAACACATGAAAACTGAAGAAAATTATCTACTTTCTCTGACTCTTAAATGTTAAAAATTGCTCCACAAATTAGCATGAGGCTGTTGGAATTTTATTCTAAATCATTATAGATGGTTTTATAAAGATTTAGGAAAAAAATGACTGGAAGCTATATCATTCAAAAATTCATGAGATGATATATACAATAACATTACTCCAATGCTTTAAAGGCTTTCATCCATTATGGAGTAAAGAGGGTTGGATATACGCAGCCTAACCCCTATGTTTAAAAACATAGCGCAATTGTTTTCGAATGACATATGAGATGATATATACAAAAAATGAAAAAAAATTACTTAATTTTTATTAAGTGATGCCTAAATGCCAAAAAAACATTCCACCAATTAAACTGACACTATTAAAATCTTCCCCAAATTATTATGGATGGTTTATAATATTGATCTGAAACTCCCCTTCAAAATAATATAGTGTACATTTTTAATTGCAATATCAACACTTCAAAAACAAAAAACAATTAATCACCAGCATTTAATAATTTCTCAACTGATTTATTAAATTCCCATCTAAAGATGACTATATAAATAACTTCATTAATACTAAGGTAAACATTTATAAGCACAATTCTTTGCACTTAAAGTTCATTTGACCTTTTTAATGCCTTGAATACAAAACAAACATTCATATAAAAAAATTAACTATTAATAGTAATTTTTTTCATGACACTTATCTTAATTTCATCCAAAAATAATTTCTTATATTTTACTTTTTAGAATCATAATATATAACACATGCTATATATTATGTCAGTTTTTTTAAAAATAAAGATTATTTTCTCATAAAAATGATTTTAGTATTTTAAAAAGTTAAGAGATGCAAGTGATAAAAATATTAGTCCTCTAAAAGAAATTAAAAAAAATATAAATTTATATCTTTTTCAAATCACAAAATATTTAATAATTATCAATCCCTTTTTTGAAATCTTTTTCATCACAAAATATTTAATAATTATCAATCCCTTTTTTAAATCTTTTCCTTAGTCAATAAGATAAATCACCGAATATTATAATTCGCTGTCTGTTTTCGTACATTACCTGTCCTATTTGTCTCCTCAGAAGAAAAAAATAAATATTATCTTTGTTTGCTTTTATTTATTCATTATTTAATTTTTTTAAATTAATTTAATTGAATTTTAACATTAAATGAAGTGATTAAATTTAATATTTGAAATTTAAAATTTAAATGATTGAAAATTATACAAAAAATGTTATAAATTATAATTCTTCTCATATTAATATGATGAAAAAATATATCTTACAATGTTAGTTAAAGCTTATATAGTTTGACCTCGATAAATGAAATGATGACAAGTAAAAATGAAGGTAGAGAGTACCAAATTTCTATATTTAGTTAGAATTTTTGAGTTCGAATTGTTAAAAAGCATTTTCTTTTTAAGTTGGTCATAAGCAACATGAATTTTAATTACTTGGGACTCCAATATTAGAACTAGAGGAAAAGTTTAAAAAAAAAGTAAAATATATGATACATTTCTCCATCAATCTCGGATGGAGTCAAAATTTACTATTTTTTGGCTTTGAGATATGATGGAATAAAGTAAAATGACTTTTTAAACTGTCTGTGCTTCTTTCAATTGTGAAGTAGCAGTTAGTCAATGCAATTTTCGACACTCATCATGGATTATATGAAAAC
>JAOTQJ010000007.1:4270347-4291506 GCA_025642045.1 Solanum sejunctum
TTCTTTCAATTGTGAAGTAGCAGTTAGTCAATGCAATTTTCGACACTCATCATGGATTATATGAAAACAGTCGCACTATATTTTTAAACACAGGGGTCAGACTGCGTACATCCAACTCCCCTTACTCCGCAATGGACGAGAGGCTTTGAGGCATTGAGGTAATGTTGTTGTTGTTGTTGTTGTATGACGCATTGGTTTTTCATTTTTTTCGTTTTTCTAATGGGATTAAAAAAGAATATTATATTTTTATATGTAAAAGCTTTTAACTTTAGACTTTCTACTCTATAATTATGACTTATTGTAGATCAATTTTAGCAATCTATATTTCTTTCATAAATTTTTTATTTGTTCGAGTACATTATCTGCTTACTTTCACTTGTTCAATATTTTTAATTGCCTTCTTGACTTTCAAACCTCTGCCACAATACTACCTTCGAATCCTCATTCCTCAATCTCGATTCACAATTTTTTTTCTAAATTACATATATATATATATATATTCTTAGAATAACATCTCTTTCTTTACTTATCAAAAACTAGAAATATGTCGAAAAATCCACAATTTTTTCAATAAAAATAATAATTTTTTTTCTTGAAAAACTTGTTTCCTTTCATCCCAAACACACCCTAAGGTTAATTAAGTAAATTTGTTATGCATAAACTAACAAACGCCGCTCCTCCCGCGGCAAAAAACGCGCCACTAAACGACTCGCCGTTATTATAAGCCCTTGCCACGTCATACTCACGTTACTTTTCTAACGTCGCCGTCAAATCTTTATTTTTTTTAAATTACATATATAATAATTAATAGAAAATTAATGCATGATTTAACTAAATTTCCAGCTTAACAGAAAAGAAAGAGCAAAAAATGGACAAAAGATAAACTTAAACTGATATTTAAGTGAATTCAAATGCATGGTTTAACTAAATGTGATACTTTTAGAAAAATAAATTGTGTTTTATTATTTCAATAATTTACAAATGTATTACTCCCATTTGTTTAATTAAAAATTAATAATATAACATATTACTTTCAAATATAATAAATGATTTCTTTAGTTTAGTGCATATATTATACTTAAATTTCAAACTTCTGAAATATTTCATATAAATTCATAGAATTTTTATTTATTTCTCTTTTTTAGTTTCAATTTTTTTAATTCAATGAATAGTGAAATAATTAAAAGAAGGCTTTTGAAGTGGATGATGCAACGAATAAAATTATTTTTTTCTTAGTCAAGAAGTTTTACTTCTGAATTTGCGATATGAATTTGAATTAGTCAGAGTCAAAGCGGAAAAAATTAAGAAAAAAAAAGAAAAGGGACACAATTAAATGCTTTGTGCTCTAAATTGAGAGAGTTTTTTTTTTCTTCTACATCTAAAAACTTGCTGTCACTTTTACCCTACAACAAGTGCATTACAATCTGTCTCTGACTGTGTAATATTCATAACATGCATATAAAGAAAAAAGTTCCAATTTTTCCTTACTTTAATAATTTTTTCTGTTCTTTTCTTTGCCTTTTTAAAAGATTTTTTTGTTGTTGCTTGCTCTATTTTCCACTTGCTGTGTAATTATGGCAAGTGAACTTTGTGTGTACACTGAATCTTGATTTCCTAAGGAAAGAATGTCAATTTGGGGAAATTGGGTTTTGTTTGAGAACTTTTTCAATCTGCTGAGGGGAAAAAAAAGCAATCTTTAAACTGTGATTTGCTCATCTTTCTCATTAAAGAACTGGGCTTCTTTGCTTTTTGTAAGTTCTGGATACTTCTATTGATTATTTCTGCAAACCCCATTTATCTTTTTCCCATTGTTTATGCATTTCTATATGTTAGTGTGAAAGCCCTAATCAGAATGTTGACAGAAACCATTTAACTTGCTGTGGATGATTAATGTCATGTGTTAAGATTGTCGTTTGTTTGTGAGTTCCTTGGTAGTTGCTATACTTTTCATAAATAGTTGGATTTGTTGTGCTTGAGTCGAGTGTCTCTGGAAACAACCTCTCTTCTAGCTCTGTGAGGTAAGGGTAAGGTGTCAGACCCCACTTGTGGAGTTGCACGGGGTGTGTTGTTGTTGTTGTCTTTTGTTTGTTTTGTGGTTGATGTGGTTGAGCATTTGTGATAAATTGGACAACCCCTTGATTTGAATTAGGTAGGGGATAGTGTGAAGAAGAGATTACTTACAATGTATACTCAGAGGATGCAATATGATCCGGTTCTTGGTCGAAATAATGCTGGATTTGGGCTTGGAGTAATATGTGATTCTAAGTTTCGAGCTGGGCATTTGCCATCTGGTGTTATCCCCGGTTCAAGAACTACACCTGTGAGTGGTAGTGATGGGTGGGGGTCCAATATGGATACCGGTTTTGATTCGGATGATGAGGTTTATGATGGACATTACTCTGTTGAAAATTCACCCCAAGATGATAAGTTTCCCAATGTTGGTACTTTAAAGAGAAAGGATTCTTTTAATAAACATGTTGGTAATGCCACTAATGATGAACTTCAGCAGAATAAGTGGAACCATTTTGAGAGTGTGCAACCTGGTTATGTAGTTAAAAAATCATCAAATTCTGTTGCAATTTCTAAAACTACAAATTCGGTGCCGCCATTTTCAATCGGTAAAAAGAGTGCCTCATCCTGGGAGTCGATTGGAAGTTCTTCTAAACAGGTTTGTTCTTCTACTTTTGCCTGTTGGGTAAACAATGTAGCACTAGTGAGTGAAATCTTGGGATAGTTTTGTACTTGTTGAGTGATATAGAGAACTGAAGTATTGTGAAATCTTCTAGGAGATCACTTTAATGCTCAAACTGATGAATATTTGGGGCAAAATTTATGTTTGTCCTGTTTATGCTTCTGCTTCTCATGAATTGCAACAATAATAGTTTATTAGAGTACCCATTGCTTGTCTATTAATGAGACTCTAAAGTAACCAGGAAAGTGGAGATAACATCTAGCAAGATTGCTATGTGAATGTTTGGAGGAATCCCCTTTTATCCTAATCTCATTTCTCTTCATGAGTATGCTGCTTATTGCCATTTGACATAAGTTACCCAAGAAGGTGAACGGAAGCTTAAGCTTTAAATACCATTTGCAAGAACTTCAAGCCTTAAAAACCATAGTCCATACTGAATGAGGTACTTGTAGTGAATCAGGAATATAGTAATTGTTAGGGACCAGAGTGTCTAGATGAAAAAAAAGAGTGATTGCAGATGCAGCAGTTATCTAAACATCTAAGAGGTGTCACTGATAAATGAACAAGAATTTCTGGTGATCCTTCTTGAATATAAGTAGTTTGTGTCGATAGTTGATCGAGATTTTTTGTTGGTTCGTTGGTTCGGCATAAGATCTGATCATCTGTGCCTCCGTAACTGTTATAACGAGGATCAAGCACTCTGTTCTTCTTGTATTAATCTTTCATATGTGAATATGTTACTCTTATTCTGTCTACTGATTCTGTTATGTGCTGAAGCAGAACCTGAAGTTGTCCAGAAGTGATATTCCCAGTGCACCCCCATTAGGTGGTTCATTACACAAACGCGATCAAGTTGCTGAGCAGTGTAAAATTTTTGCGGCAGATGATATCTCCTTCCCAGAAATATCAGGTTGTTCAGTAGCAATGGATGAAGGTAAAACATATAAAACTGCAACCACAGGTTCTGCAAAAGATGGACAGTCTGATCCATCTGGAAGGTATACATCATGACATGTTTTCTTTTTCTGACTGATACTCAAGGAATTAGAAGACATAAAGTGACAACCTTGTTATCATTAACAGGGCTGGTGGTGTACCTTCTAATTCTTCATCTGCCCTCTTTCCAACATATCATGCGAGGTATTTCACTCAGAGTGGTCTAAATTGGTCTAAAGTTTCTGTTAATATTGTTCGATTTCTTCATCATCATTTTTTGTAATTTGAATTGGATACAGTGGGCGAGGTAGTTGGCAATGTTTCGTTGCTTATGAGGCATGTATTCGACTATGTCTTCATTCATGGGCGAAGGGTTGCCACGAGGCTCCATCTTTCTTGGATAATGAATGTGCCTCATTACGAGATGCTTTTGGGTGCGTTTTGCTCCAATACTTATGCTCTATTTCTGTTTACATGTTCTATATGTTCTACTCAGTGGAAAAATATGGAAAAAGCTATATCTTGTTTGGAGTCTCAAATAGTCCTGTCTTCTACAGAATGCATTAATATGCTGCCAGAATGGTTATTATAGACTGATCACTTTAGGAAGTTCAGAAGCTGAGGCTTAGCTGATACCAATTTGTTCTCAACCTATAGCAGAAATTTTGAGTTGGGGTTTTTATTTTAATGATGACTTGGTCGCTGGGGTTGCATACTGAGTCTGTATGATTACTCTGTTTGATTTCTGTCGCTTCCATAGGACCACCATTTTGTTTTGTAATGTCTTTGCATATTGTAATAGCATATCAGTTCATTCTGTGCATTTATTTATCTGTGATTGTGGAGCTTATACTAAAATTATTTCAGCGCAAGACAAGTGTTGTTACAATCGGAGGAAGAACTGTTGACAAAAAGGTCCTTGGAACTCGTTAGTGAGGGAGCCTCGATGAAGCCAAAGAAAACTTTTGGCAAGCTGAAAGTACAAGGTGCTTTAGTGGGTTCATTTTAGAAGTTTTGATGGCTTCTTCCTTAGACAAATTGGTTGTCAAACTGAACTATATGACTTTCTTGTAGTGCGAAAAGTAAAAATGGCATTAGACCCACCCACAGGCTGCAGCTTTTCCACTCTGAAACCACCAAAAGTAAAACTGGAGGCTATACGTGCTCAGTTGTCCAATGTGAAATCGACCCTCAGTTCTGAATGGGGAGCCATAAGAAAAGTACGTGTGGCTCCAAGGATTCCTCCAAATGGTTCTTTATCACAGCAAAGCTTAGCATACCTTCACGCCGGCACTCGTTATGTAAAAGACGTTTCTGGGATTTTGAAACTTGGTGTAACTACTCTACGAAGCAGTTCAGCATCATATGAAGTAGTTCCAGGTATGTAATTCTTAGCTGAGTTCTTGGAGTAATAATCGTTTGTACCTTTGGTTCCCTTTTCTTCTATTCAATTTTCCTTGGTGAATGCTAAGATAGAAAACATTTCTTATTGTTCCAATTACAGTGGATTCTTGATGATCTATTCTGTGTTGGATTTAGAATTGGAGATTTGAGGAATAATGTAATTTAGTTCAATTCATTTCTTGCTTCGTAGGACTTCAAAAGAAGTTTCAGTAAAATCAGTGATTGCGTTGCCACAAAGCTGGACATTGGTTTGTTCCTTCTAGACAATGCCTCTAAGTGTGATTTTTATCTTGATGCAGAGACATACTTTTGTTCATTGAGATTGAAAAGTTTACCCGAGGAGGATACAGTGAAAATGCAAGCTGGATCGGCTGAAACACACCTATTGTACGTGAATTTGTTTGCTCCAATTTTCGCTCCAATTTTTCTTATTGCATTTTTTCATCATCTCAACATTGATGGTTTACATTGCCAATAATACAACCCAGCTTACCAGAGGGGCTGGGGGATGACTTAATTGTGGAAGTACATGACTCAAAGGGAAACTACTGTGGCCGTGCAGTAGCTCAGGTTGCTGATATTGCTGATGATCCGGTATACTTTCTGGCTATCAGATGTAATTATTTCTGTTATTGAGGTTTAACTCATCCGCCGGATAACTTATTTTTGATTGTGAAAATGCAGGGAGACAAACTCCGTTGGTGGACCATATATCATGAACCAGAGCATGAACTTGTTGGAAGAGTACAACTATACATAAATTATTCTACTAGTCCTGATGAAAATAGCAACACTAAGGTATAAATATCCAGCAAGATCCTTAGTTTCTTTGTATAAATATCCGGGAAGATCCTTAGTTTCTTTCATGCTATTTGTCTGTAAGTAGATTTGTCCACCTACTTTTCTGATTTAACTGAAACAAAATTTAACTTGCGAAACCTCTAGTAGATTTGTCCACCTACTTTTCTGAATTAACTGACACAAAATTTAACTTGTGAAACCTCACGTATGAAGCTCTCTTGAGGATTTCCAGATTTATACTGTATGCCATTGCTAAGTTGCTTTATTTGAATCTTTTATATTACCGTGCTTATATAATTGTATGTGTGGTCATCATACACATGTAATTTGGTGAATGTCAAATTGTTGTCATTTGGAGTTAGTTTTAACAGAACTTTTGCTATTAAGTTCCCCCTCTGAGTAGTGGAAAATAATTGAACAATTTTGATTAATCAGATCATACCCTGAAGAATGTTGTTGTTAGAGAAACATTTTTCCCGGCTTTGTTCTGGTACTTAATTTCACAACAATGAGATTGCAATATCTGTTCTTGATATATTCTGCCGTAAGCTCAACTCGGAATATATTTATTTAGTCAATAATTTTTCTTTATGTTTATGATTATGTGGTGTGATGGATACCAGAAGTTAGGTTCTGAAGTTGATCTGTTGCCTATTTTTTTTGCCAGTGTGGTCCTGTCGCAGAAACCGTAGCATATGATTCTGTTTTGGAAGCAGCAATGAAAGTTCAACAGTTTCAGCAGAGAAATTTGTTGCTCCATGGTGGTTGGAGGTGGTTAGTAACTGAATTTGCATCATACTATGGAGTCTCAGATGCATACACTAGACTAAGGTAGGGTAGATTATCTTGGGAAAATTTTATTACTTGGCATCCCCAGAGATTGATAAATGAAACAAACAAGGAATTCTGCTAACAAATTTCAATTCGTGGCAGATATCTTACTTATGTCATGGACGTTGCAACACCAACAGCGGACTGTCTGAGCTTGGTATATGATTTGCTGCTACCTGTGGTTTCAAAACCTAAGAATAGCCTAAGTCATCAAGAGGTAAGAGGATTTGTTTTGAACTTTCTGCTGGGAAATTTGCTTTTCTTTTGCCTTCACTTAATTGACTTATTGGAAGCAATATTAGCATATCCCGAGAAAATAAAAATCATCATGTTTCATGAAAGTAAAAATCGATTGTAAATGATAAAACATGGTTGTGGTCAGAAAAGATTGGATTTTTTAAATTGAACTAGTATAATACTTAGGAGGCACTGTGATTTCACAAAATATGGGGTATTTGCAGTTGTTATTTGTTGGTTCGGCTGCTACAAAGCATAAGTTTCTCTGGTTCTATCTTAAGGTCTCTTGTCTCATGCTTCCACCTCTCCATCTCCCTACCCCATACCTCTCTACCCATCTCACTGACAAGAGAAAGGAAAGTGTTGAAAATGGCACTACATTGAATAAGTGGTTTTGTTTGTTTGTTTGTTTCTATTTGAGGATTGTGAGCGTTTTATTGTTGTTTTTCTTAGAACAATTTTAATCAATTTCACTTATGCCCTATATTTTAATTTTCTTTTCCAAGTTCACATTTTTTTCAGTTCTTAACATTCAGTTTTTACGAAGTATTTTCATGTTATGCACATGCAAGTTTGTGGTTCAGAATGTAGTGGTATTGTATTAGTCCTCACTGTCACTGGGATTATGGAACGTGCTTGTATTCACTGCAATACTTTGTCTTTTTTTGTCATGAACCAGAATCGTATTTTAGGAGAGGTTTCTGAAAAGATCGAGCTGATTGTTGCTCTAGTTTTTGAGAACTACAAGTCTTTAGACGAATCGATACCATCAGGGATGGACACTGTGTTCAAACCCGCTACTAGAGTTGCTGCTCCTGCACTGTCTCCTGCTTTGAAGCTGTATAGTCTTCTAAATGATATTCTTTCTCCAGAGGCCCAGCTGAAACTATGCAGATATTTTCAGGTTCGAGAAACTATCTTCGTACTCTTTTTGTTCTTAAAAGGAATGGAAGTTGTGAATCCTTCCTTTTCTTCTGGAAGCCTTGTCACAGAAGCACATTATTTTTTTTTTGTAGACTGCTGCGAAGAAAAGATCCAGAAGACACTTGGCAGAAACAGATGAATTTGTTTCCACCAACAATGACAACATATTGATGGATCCTCTGGCTCGCTCCACAGCTTACCAGAAGATGATATCACTTTGTTCGAATATCAGAAATGAAGTTCGTACAGACATAGAGATCAATAATCAAAATATACTTCCGAGGTACCTTACCCCCTCTCCCCCCCTCATTGGAGTGTGACTTCCTGTGTCATTCAGCTATAAAACTGGAAGGTTATGTGGTCATACTGGCCTTTTGAAGCTCTCTGGTCTTTTTCTAGGATTCAGATTTTGACGCCTCAATGCCTCAATCAATTATTTTGTTTTTCTTGCTAATTTTGATAATTCTGTTCATACAACAAAAACATCTATCAAGCCTCAACCATAAACTAGTTGGATTCGATTATATGAATCCTCACTTCCCATGTTGCTCCAATTAAATCCCTCTCAATCACAGTCTATTCATACTGGTCGACTCTAAGTTGCATGCTGAATTCCTTTATTCAAAGCATTGTAAATTGGTAATAAAAAGTGTGAAGCCGTTTCTTTGCATATATTTTCTGGAACATGGCTGGTTGCTTAGGAACTTCGGCACTTTTTGCTTTGTGGTCAGCATAAGGAAATAAAAAGATTATTTGCCATACTCACCTTCTTTATGACCGAGGGTCTTTCGGAAACAGTCTCTACCTTCACGAGGTAGAGGTAAGGTCTGCATATTCCATATCCTCCCCGGACTTCATCTAGTGGGATGGCACTGGGCATGTTGTTGTGTACTCACCTTCTTTATGATTTGTTCATTTGTTTTTGTGGATAAAAGTTGACCTAGTCTTCTTAATAGAGATTTGTCTAGAAACTGTGATTTGATTCAGTAATCAAGACAAAAGCCTTGCTGTTGGCCTTTCCCCAAGAGGATCCTGTGTCTTTGTGTATTTTGTTTGTTCTTATGTAAGTCTTTCTCGGAAAAAAAATAAAAAAGCTCTGGATGTTTGTCTGCTCTGGATATGAGCAATCATCTTTCTCTTGGATGTAAGAAGATAAAGAGGAAGACATTAAAGTAAGACGGGGAAAGATTTTCTGATAGCATGTAGATATGTTGATATGTTATTTAGACAATTACTATATGGGATGCCCATTACTCATAGCTCTTTCTGGGTTAATCTTTTGTAGTTTCCTAGACCTCCCAAATCTTTCTTCATCCATATACTCCGCGGAGCTATGTAGCAGATTGCGTGCATTCCTTGTTGCATGTCCTCCCACTGGTCCTTCATCTCCTGTAGCAGAACTCATTGTCGCGACAGCTGATGTTCAGAAGGATTTTAGTGCCTGGAACATCAGGTAATGCATGTTTGTTACTTGAGATTATACTGCCTATTCTGCATGTATAATTTTGACTGAGGTGAAAAAACCTTTCACAGTCCTGTCAAAGGTGGAGTTGATGCAAAGGAGTTATTCCATCCATACATTACCCTTTGGATCAAGGAGAAGCGTCTTGCGTTGCTCGAACTGTGTAAACCTGACAAGGTATGTCAATACTCACATTGCTGTGTTTAGTTAACAATATCTTCAGATGTGTTTGTTCTGAACTTCTTCCTTAGAATTCTGTAATTGACTTGGTATTATTTGCAGATAAAGTGGCCCTGTGTAGATACACAGCACTCAACAACTCCTTTTATTGATGATATCTATGACCGATTGAAGGAGACATTAGCTGAATATGATGCTGTCATAAGACGCTGGCCTGAATACCTTTTCTCATTGGAAACTGTATGTACAAACTTTGCTTTGCAAATTTTTCATCTTCAAGTCCTTTGAGCCCTTAACAGTTTTTTATTTTACGTTAATAGCAATATCAGCTTTTTGGAGGGAGGGAAAGGGAAAGGTTCTTCATCTTGCCTTCCCTCCCTGTTTTGCTGTTGAGTATTTAGCATAAGAACACTTGAGAAGTATTATATAGGGTTCTTAGATTAGTGATGGGCTTTAACGAAATATGTGAGAAGAGTATGGTTATCTCAATTCCAGAAAGCAAGATCAGATACCTCCAATGTCTCTTGTCACTCACCAATGACACTTATATTTTCTCTGTCTTTTCAAAAGGCTATAGCAGATGTGGAAAAGGCGGTTATTGAAACTCTGGACAGACAGTATGCGGACGTTTTATCTCTATTAAAGGAGAATATAATGCCCATTAAATTAGGTCTCAAGTATGTCCAGAAAATCACCAAAGGCACAGTAAGTCCTTTTGCAGTCTGCAAAGAGGTGAGCTCCATGGTCATTTTGCAATGGCCTTGTAAATGTATGAATCCATTTTTTCTGTTTTCTACTTCCGAAATAATAACTCGAGTTATTTTTCAGCTTGGAGTTCTTTTGAATTCCATGAAGAGAATGCTGGATGTTCTACGGCCTCAGATAGAACTGCAATTCAAGTCATGGGGTTCTTGCCTGCCAGATGGTGGACATGTCACTCCAGGAGAGCGTATCAGTGAAATTACAGTTATGTTGAGAACTAAATTCAGAGGTTATATGCAAGCAATCATGGATAAACTGGCAGAAAATGTAATGTATTCTATCAGAATTTATCACAGTTTTTTGCTATCAGTCTAAATTTAACTTCTTCCCCGTCTACATGTGTCGGTGTTTACAAGAGTTGTGATAATTGTTTCTGCATACAGACAAGATTGCATAGTCCCACTAAACTGAAAAAAATAATCCAAGATGCTAAGGAAGGTACACAAGAATCTGATTTACGAGTTAGGATTCAGCCGCTGAAGGATCTGCTGGATCATGCAATTGAGCAACTTCATATGGTATTTGAGACACAAGTTTTCATAATTATTTGTCGAGGTTTCTGGGATCGTATGGGGCAGGTTAGCAATTACCTTATTTCTTATCCAATAAATATTTCCTGATGTTGCGCAATCTTCAAATGTCTCATGCTTGTTTAATTTCAGGACGTGCTTAAGTTTTTGGAGGAGAGGAAAGACAACAGATCTTGGTACAAAGCATCACGGGTTGCAGTATCTGTGAGTTGATGCTACTTTTCCGCTCGTAAAGTCTATTTTGTAGTCTAGAATCATCACATAATTAGAACCACAAACAACGGTATTAGCAATACAGGGATTACTTGTCATGTTTGGACTCTTATGTGAGTCTAACCCCGTGGTGCCACCCTAACTCTTTCACCTTCATCATTTCTTGATACCACAGCCAAATGTTACAATGATATATCGGGCATTTCCTTCTTTGTCCTGAAATAGGAGTGGATGGTTCATGCTTTATTTCTTTGTTTACCCTGCAGATTTTAGACGACATATTTGCATCAGGAATGCAAAAGTATCTAGGCAATGCACTTCAAGAGAAAGACTTGGAGCCACCGAGATCTATTGCAGATGTTCGATCCATGCTTTGTAAAGATGCAGTGAATCAGAACGACAACAACTACTTCTATTAAGAGTATCAACAAGACTTCTACATAGCATATACCATATACTCATACATAGCACTTCCCTAGTTTCTACATCGATGAGAAAATATCAAGAAAATGCAGTCTCTTGCACCATTCGAAGAGTAGAGATGAAGAAAGTGTTCTATCCAATTTTTTTAGGTACTCTTAATCTTTTGGTTCTTCTTCCTTTTTTTTTATTCGCACTGGGTATTCGAGTGTCTTAGAGCTCCGACTCTTAATCTTTTTGTTCTTCTTAATGGCTGCTATAGAGTAACTGATCATTTTTTTATTCATTTAGAAATTTATACTAGTGGTAGTTTACTGTGCTTGTATACTCTTAGTATCTTTCTCAATTTATGATTCAAAAACATCAATTCTGTGCCCTTGTGTGTTAAGGATAGTTCTCTTGAATGTTTTTTGAGAACAATGTATAGCAATATTATACAGAATCAATATGTCAACTATTCTCCCAATATGCGTAAATTTTGGTGGATAAGAGTTATCTGACGTTACTGATCTCTTGTAGTCGTGTTGCACCCATGTATTTGATGCTTGATCAAGTGTTTGGAGGAGGCGGTGCATGTTCAATCTTTTTGGTTTCTTATCTGGTGTCTGTTATTTGTATAGGGGTTCGATTGAAACTTGATTTGAGCCAAAAAGTCCCGTTTTGAGGAGTAAGACGCTCCTAACAAGGATAGTATCGATGATTCAAATTCGATATCTCTGCTCTAAGGAGGAAGGAATATTTGTCATTACACTGTAACCTTGATGGTGACTGCTAAATTATTGACTAGATGATAGCTGTCCTAGTTAATACTATAATGTTGTTTCTTCTGTCCTAAGTTGCAGCTAAAAAATGTACTGTCATACAAACAATATCAATAGAATTTCATAAATGGAGTTTACAAAAGATAAAATATATGCAATTTTTATTACTATCTTGTAGAGATAGATAGTTTGTTTTCAAGAAACTCTCGTGTCAAAAAGTAATAACTATATAGTAAAAAAAAATAGTAAAATATTTCCTTTGTTTTGATTTATTTATTTGGTTATGACGTAACATGGGAGTTAAGAAAGTAAAAAAGATCTTTTAGTTTGATAAATTAAAATTAAAAATGTGTAGAATATATCAAAATATTCTTAATCTTGTGGGTTTAAACATACGAGTAGAAAGTTAAAATTTAATAATTATTAAAAGAAGGCAAAGAGACGTGTTGTTTGGAATTTCTTTTTTTTTTAAAAAAAAGTAAATGATAAATCGGGTGCACTAAAGCTTTCACTATGCACAATAATGAATCGATCCGTGAAGATATTAAGTAATTGATGATAATGTGTGAGCCACAATGTATGAGTTTCATGTATCCTACCTTTTTAGGGATGGGCTATATTACAAAGTTTTTATTTAAATTCTGTTTTTTCATTGGTATTTTTATAAAAGAAAGAAACCAAAAGAATAATTTCATTAAAAAGAATAGGATTCAAAGGATGGAGTTTTTAGTCAGGATGGAGTTTTTAGTCAATTATGAACTCAAATTATAAAAGGTATCAAAGAATAATTCATCAAAATCTCTTGGGATTTAGAGATACATTTATATTCTAAGTG
Source organism: Solanum sejunctum (assembly GCA_025642045.1). Lineage (NCBI taxonomy): Eukaryota > Viridiplantae > Streptophyta > Magnoliopsida > Solanales > Solanaceae > Solanum > Solanum sejunctum. The sequence goes on from JAOTQJ010000007.1 coordinate 4,283,336, forward strand.
AAAAAAAAAGACTTCTACTAATTATAAAGAACCAAATACCATTATTCCAAGATGCATTGCATGAGGAAACATCACAAGTAGAAGAAAATTATGCATTTGCCTCGATTATTATAATAATAACAATGTATTCAGTGTAATTTTATAAGTAGAATCTAAAGAAATTGATTCGTACAAAATCTTATATTTACCTTATAAATGTAGAAAGGTTACTTTAATCGATAGACAACTGACTCAAGTAAAAGTATTAAAACAAAAATATAATAATGTAACAATCCTGTTGAACATAATGGAAAAAAACACCAGCAACAACATCATAATATACTAACTAAAGAAAAAAATAATTAATAATAATATAATCGAAGAATAAGATACTATTAAATAAAATCAATATTCAATTATTATTTGTATGAACCCACAAGAATATGCATGTGCCTAGCACAAGCTCTCTTACTTACAAAGTGACCCCATGCAATGGAACCTTTTGTTTATCGATTCGATTAATATGAATTCATATTATTTGAAGTTTATTAAAGAGAAGTTATCGAATTTGCTATTATATATATATATATATTCAAGTGACATATCAATTATTGCTAAATATGAAATTGTAGTCAACAATTTCATCAATCTCGGATGGAGTCAAAGATTTACTATTTTTTAATTTTGGGATGTGATGGAATAAAGCAAAATGACTCTTTAAACTGTCTGTGCTTCTTTCAATTGTGAAGTAGCAGTTAGTCAATGCAACTTTCGACGCTCATCATGGATTATTCGAAAACAATCACGCTATATTTTTAAACATAGGGTCAGACTGCGTACATCCAACCTCTTCTTACCTTGCAATGGGTAGGAGTCTTTGAGATATTAGGGTAATATTTTTGTATAAAATTGTAGTCAACACCACCTTTTGACTTTTTCACAAATTTCTTAGGTCAAGCAACTCTACTTAGAATTGTTCTTCCTAAAACGTGTGAAAATTAAAAAAGAGATTTTAATTTTTTAATAAAACTCCTTTTTTTTTGGTGGCCAAAGAGCCATTTTGACTTTTTTTTTTTTGGCCCTTCATTTTTTAATATTGTTCCATATTAACGTAACATGGTGTTGTTTGTTCTTTATGATTGAAATAATATTTAATTACTTAAGATATTATTTTAATTGACTCAGTTTATGTAAGATATTTAACTGACTTCGTGAAAGAAACTATTATTAATGTTGCATTATGCGATCATTTTTTACGCCTTAGGATGCGATCATTTTTTCTATCCCATGTAAATGTAAAATATCTTGTGAGTCAATCGGTCCTTTAACAAATTTTGAAAATCAACGATACGTTATCACATAAATATAACTTTGAGTAGTAAATTTGTTTCTAGAAAACGAGAATATAAATGTGGTTTGCAAATAACATTACATTGACTTGGTCAATTTAGATGCTATCAAATTGGTCCATAGTCATCTTATTTTGAAATTTGGTCAAGTGATTTGCACATTTTTTATACAATAATAGAAGGGGAATATTTTTCTTTAAACGAGATATTTATTTTTCAAATATATATTTTAAAAATATAAATAAGATATCTACCTTTCAAATATACATTATAAAAATATTTACAAGATATATTTAACATACACCCTCAGTCAAAGCGGGAGGGTTACTGAGACTGTCTCTAAAATCATCAAATAAAACTCGTGGAAGACCCTTAGTAAAAATGTTTGTTATTTAATGTCGAGAAGACACATGAAATACTCGAACTTCACCCTGAGCAACTTTCTCCCGGACAAAATGAATATTCATCTCAATATATTTTGGATTTCTAGATAAATAAATAGCACTTACATTGTCGCAATAAACAAGAGTAGCCTTTTTAATCTGACAATGCAACTCTAATAGAAGGTTCCGAAGCCAACAGGATTCGAATACAACATTTGCCACCCCACGATACTTTGCCTCTGCACTAGACTTTGACAATGTTGGTTGTCGTTTCGACGACCAAAGTTCTTTCGCTTCATCAGTAGAAGGGGGAAGAGGCTTGTTTTTAGAAGGGATAATATGATGAAGGACTCTAATGTGATTTTGCGTGAATTTTAAAAATCTCTATCCATGTAGAATAAGAAATGTTCTCCATCTCAAAAATAATGGGAACATTGGACTTGATGTTGGTGACGATGAATGTAGGGTGAAACGAGAATTTGTTATCCGACACTTTTTGGAGGTTGAAATAAACAGAGGAAAGAACAGAGAAGAAAGAGAGGAGGAGCGGTGGACAGAGAGCTGTAGCGAAGGGCAAACGGAAGCAAGAAGACAAACCCTAAGCAATTGATACCATGATATGAAGGAAAAATTTTTCTTTAAACAAAATATCTACCTTCCAAATATACATTCCAAAAATATAAATAAGATATCTACCTTTCAAATATACATTATAAAAATATCTACAAAATATATTTAACACATACATTACTATAAAATTGTAGTTTGCTTTATGCCACATTAAGCCCAAACTATTGTGTAGCAAGTATCGTATGAGTCGAAGTTCAATTTTGACATCTGAAATATCTACTTTCAATGTTTACCATAGTTTATGTCAAAAAATAAGCTTTAATTAACATAAAAGGAAAAAAAGATATTACTCTAAATTTGAAATTAAATATTGGTGTTATATTAATGAGTGATATTTACCAAGTACTAAAAGAAGACATAACCTTCCATAATTGTAGACTTTGTATAATGACTTTCTAATACACACTTTTTTATTTTATCTTAAAATTAATACTATTGTTAAGGGTCTTTACATTTTACCTTCACTCTCAAATTTTAATCTATTGTTATTAAAATTGATAATAGTTGCTTCAATCAACAATTTGCTTAAACAAGAATCATTCTACCAAACAAAGAACTCATTTTTATATAAAAGTAATAATAATATTTTTATATTAATAAGAAAACAACATAGTATTACTCCTCCCAAGCTTAAAACTTTTAAAAAAAAAAACAGAAATCAAACTAAACATTTTCTTTTAATTCTTATTAATATTTTTCTTGTTCGTCATCATCACTAAAACTCCTTGAGTATTTTCCTGACTTGTTCCAGTGTAACAAATAGCACCACAGTAAATGGCCCTTGCCTTGAGATGGTAGGAATAAATCCTTTATAAAGTGCCATTGGCCCCTCAGCTTTGATAGTTTTCATAGCACAATCAATGGCCCCACTATAAGGTGGGGTCATTCCCGGCTCGACCTTCATGTTCATGACACGTGTCTTAATCACGTCTACTGGATTCGACGCAACAGCTGCTACGAATCCAGCTGCGAAGCTCGCTGTCACATGGACGGCGAGCCCGTCTTTGATTGATCCCTTCTTGAGGAGAGTCTCTTTGAACTGATCGTACGATGCCAGCTGTGATGCTGTAACCAGCATGGCGCGGTTCACCGTAAGAGATGAGCCGCGCCACAGGCTAGTTACCCCTTCGCTTTTACTCATTTGAGTAATTGCGTCGATCACGCTTTTGTAGTTGCGCCGTTGAGAGATCGGAAGCCGGCCGTCGGCTTGCATGCGGACCATCGCTACGTCGGCGGGGTTACCGACGGCAGCTCCGATCCCGCCGGCGATTAATCCGGCAACGATCTTCTTCGATAAAGGCATGTTGTTGGTATTCGGATCGGTCCATTTCTGCTTCAGCATATCGTACAAACCCATCCGGGTCGTCGAGTAAAGTGTCTGCCGGAGAACAGTCGCTGACACACCGGAGAACAAAGCCGCAACTCCTTCCTGCTGGATGATCTTAACACCCACCCCAACCGGTCCCACTCGGGGTGGAGCAACCACCGACGGCGCCGGAATATGGATATTCGTAGTACCACCAGTGTGAAAAGCAAGCGCCGGACGGAGATTCTGAACAGCCGCCGTCGCCTGGGTTTCTCCCTGAAGCTGCATCCGGACTTTAATTAAATCAAGTGGGTGGGTACTACATCCAGCAATAATGGACGCAATACCTCCTTCGACAAATCCTTTAACACCCATGTTAACAAAATTGTTTGTAGCTAAGCAAAATAAAGAATACTAAGATTGAATGAGTCAAATTTTTAAGCCCAGTTGGAGCTAGAGTTCATCTCACTGGAAACCAGGAGATGAGAATGGAGACCAAAAGCTATAGAGGAGAAGTGAGGAACGTTGGGCCTCTGAGACATATGCTGTAAGAGAAGAAATTGATGAATTGAGAAGAAGAGGAAGAAAGGAATTTATAGGGGAAAAGGAAAGGAAGAGGAAATTAGGTTTTCCTGTGCAACGCGGCTTCTTTTTGTATAATTTTCTCTGCGGCGGAAGGAATTAGGGTCAATACAAAGTGCAAATATATATGGTAAATTTGATTTATTGGAAAGTTCCTTTGATTGCAATACTACAAAAGAAAACGCAAGTACTCCTAATAATTTGAATTTTATTTTTGTATATTTTAGATTTTTTAAATAAAAAATTTAATTTCATCACTAATTAAAAATAATATATCTTAAATATTTTGATTTTACCACTGACTAAAAGTGATACAACTCAAAAAATCTTACTTAGAAAATCAAAATAAGGGAGGTAGACGTAAGAGTTAAAAGTAAGTGTTATAGCGCAAAACTTGAAGATAGGTCTTCAGAATTATTCCTAGATTCTAAAAAAGTATATTGTGACAACTAAATATGACTGGAATTTTAAGATATATTTTTTCATTATGCTATGAGGTATGATGGAATAAAGCAAAATAATTATTTAAATTGTCTGCGCTTCTTTCAATTGTGAAGTAGCAGTTAGTCAATGCAACTTTCGATGCTCATCATGGGTCACCCGGAAATAATTGCCCTATGTTTTTAAACATAGCAATCAGACTGCGTACATCCGACCCCCCCTTATCTCGCAATGGGCGAGAGCCTTTGGGGTAATTTTATTGTTTGTATGTGAAAAAAATATAATTTATACTACTTGTTGTATAGTTTTTAAGTATTTAAATTGAATTTGCATAATCTAATTTAGTTTAATATTCAAATTTATGCTTGAAAAGTACAACGTGACGACTAAAAATAAATTAAGGGAGTACCTACTAATGAAGTTGAAAGTAGTAGTGGAGTCAGGTATGATTGAGGGATATATATGAATCATCTTATGTGTATATATAGCATATATTGAACAGTTTTTTATTTCTTTGTATTTTGGACTCGATCTCAAGGTAAAAATTTTCGCTTTGCCATTGAGTAAAAGTAATTTAATTCAATACATTGACTATCCTATTTAAATAAATTTACTAGTAAATTTTATTTAAGTATTTGAAATACGATATATTCTAATCGAATGTTTAAACATGTGATGAAATATTTATATTAGCTACTTTTGACTATAAAATCTTCAATTTTTGCACGCGTTGTTAACTGCTTTTTACATAGATAAATCAACTACTTAAAATATATCGACATATATTTTATTAAACAGAAGAAATAGTTATTATTATGTTTTGAAGAAAAGACGTTAGATAAAAAAATGAGATTTTTGTTTAATTCATTACGTGAGGAACTGTGTCATTGAAAAGTTAAAATTATATTCCACAATGGGTAACTAATGGATTATATGAACCTTTTTTGAATAAAATTGATGGTGTTGATAGGTTGAGAATAAACTAAAGGGGCTAAAGTTTTGACACCGCACATTCAAAAGCAATAGCATAGTATCACAGACTTAGAATTCACGTTAGTACTTAATATACGCAGAATGTATGTTATACTCATTGATATTTAATTAAACAAGTAAACAATTAATCTAAAATATGCAAAAAAATATGTTATTGTTATAAAAGTGTCATTAAAAATAAATAAAATATTAAACTTGGATTGTTTTAAAATATAGAAATCATGTTATTCTTTTGTTAATATATTAAAGAAGCAAGTATGACTCAGAGAATAGAGGTCAAGATGTATATATACTTGATATTAGAGACATAATTTAAGATATATTCATAGTACGCAAAAGTTTACAAGTCAATCTACTTCAAAACAACTTTCGATATGTGATGACCATATGGTTGAAATTCAGATACGCCATATATACGATTAAAAATCAATTATTTAAGGGAGACCAATGTTCAAGACTATCAATCTCCGACAAGAGAACATGAATGTGAGGAAATACTCTCCCCAAGTTCACCAAGCTATCAAAGTATACACCGTTTATGATTGCCGACCCAAGAGCAAGGATGAGCAAGTTCATCTCTCAAGTGAAAATTTTGATGTCCAAGGAGTGAAGGAAATTGACATTTGTTTGAAATTTAGTCGCAATTACTTCAAATAAAAATGTATGAAATCTGATTTGTCGCAATATCTATTTAAAATTATTTTGAAGTAGATAATGTTGAAAAAATTGAAAAAGTAAATACAAATTAAATACCAATATCAAAATAGAATACTGGCAAACTTTTTTTTTTTTTAAAAAAACTAAATTAGAGCATAAGAAATATCCATTTGCGAAAATATAAATGAAATTCTTTTACTTTGTCAAAAAAAAATCTATTAAAAGAACTACTTCAATAAATAAATATTGCAATGCGTGAAACTGAATTAGTCAGAGCACAATACTAATACCAAATATCGATAACAAAAATTTATTGATCAACTTGGCATTTGATGCCCCCCAATTTGGCCTTTGTCACCATCCAATTGTGTGGTCAACTATTTATGAAAAATGGGCAAAAGCTATATAGCATCTTCAACTTGTGGCCTTTTTTGTATGCATAATATTTACTCCATGTTACTTTTTTACTCTAAAAAAATAAAATAGCCGATAATGTTGTGACAAAATTCCCGCATTAGTGGTTAGTCAGATGAGTGATCTCTTTATAAGGCTTAGACAATCCTCTTTCCTTTGAGTTAACTTTTTGGGTGTGAATTATGCGTGAAACCTAATTCATCATGGTATTAGAGCAACAATTCTTCTCCCTTTGAGCTAATTTTGAGGGTGTGAATTAGGCTTGAAACCTAATCCATCAAATAAATTCATCATTGATTCTTATTTTATGATTTATCCCTAAAATTTTGAATTTTTGCACGTTTTGACTAGAATTTTTTTTTTACAAATATTTATTGATTTGAGAAGTTCAATGAAGGTTTTTGATGTTGTTTTTGTGGTCATAACAAATTGAGTATATTTTAATAAAATTTAATAAGCATGTAACCCCTTTCTTTTCAATAAAATAAAAAACGTAATAATTAAACTAATTTGACACCGTCTACTGATTTTAATAATGTAATTGTCCTACTCAAAATGTCTTAATCTCAATTCCATTTTTTTTTTTTGCCTATTAAAATAAGTTTTTCAACTTAATATTGGCATTACAAATGTACATAATATGAAATATGTATAATTTTGTGTCTTCCTTACACATTTAAATAATAGAAAAACCACCAATATAATAATACATACTTAATTAAATCAAGACTTGTCTCATTTGGAAGAGTCTTAATAAATTAAAACCACCAAATTTCCTATTATTCAAAATGAAAGTTTTACCTCTACAAGGTAAATATAAAACCTTATACTTCCTTCCTCCAATTTTAATTATCAGAATAAGAGCTGGTGTAATCTTTAAGAAAAATTAATAAGTACAATTTGACTAATACAACAACAACATACCTAGCGTAATTCCATAAGTGGAGTTTGGAGAGGGTAGATTATACGCAGACCTTTCCACTACCTTCTAGAAGTAGAGAGACTGTTTCCGAGAACCCTCGTCTCAAAACTCATAAGCAGAAAGGACTAGATATGACGAAACAAAATAAAAGGGAAGGGAAAGAACGGGAGCAACAGGTACAACTAACAATAAATAATACATAACAGTATGTAAATATGGTAAAACACAACTTCGACATACAGTGAAAAGAAAAAGGAAGAAATAATTATAATAATATTAAAATAATAAAGGGATAACAATAAGCGAAATAGAAAAAGGAGAAAAGTAGTAACTTAGCCTATTCCACGTATTGTTAGTAATACTTTTCGAAAATTGTAGTGATAGAGTTTTCACATTTCAAAATGACTTAATTACTAAGGTTAGAACTAGAAAAAAATGACTAATCACTTCTTGATTGATTAAATTGAAATAACTATTTTAATATATGTGGCAACTAAAATGAGACGAAGAGTAAT
>JAOTQJ010000007.1:4308904-4327456 GCA_025642045.1 Solanum sejunctum
AACATAGGGGTTAGGCTGCGTACATCCGACCCCCCTCACCTCGCAATGAGCGGGAGCCTTTTGAGGCACGGGGGTATATTGTTGTTGTTGTTGTTATCTTTATTTATTTTTTAAATCAACTTATGTGATATTTTAATTTATAGTAAGAAAAATAAAGATCGTTACATATTTAAACAACTAACTAATGGTTGATATATGTATTTATTTGACAAGCTAAATTTATTATTATAATATTTTATTAAAAAATTAATTAGTAATTATTATATTGGTTTAATAATCAATATAAAATAAGATGGTGAAATAAATCATGTAACACTTAAACCTAACCTAAAAATTAAACTTTTATAAACCTAAACTTTACTAATAAGAACCCGTGGCTCTCCCATATATATAAATTGCCACAATTTCATTTGGTTTCTATTGTAATTCTCGGTCTTTATCGTTGAGCTATTTACTAATTTTTTCTATTTTTTTAAATATTTATATCTTTTTAGCTAGATTCATGTCTTCAATAAGTTAAAGTCATGACATATCCTGTCTGATTACTTAATATTGAAGACTTTAAAATAAAATAAAATTACATATTCCAAATTTACCAACGAGATAATTTATAGCAAAAGTATAATAAATTAAAAATAAAATAAAATAAAATAAGCAAATTTTTAAATTTGGATGTTTTGAATTATTATGAATACGTATGACCAATTAGAAAATTTCACATGACTTTTTAGAGAATTAAAATTGACTTGACTATTTTTGTTAAGTTGATGAAAATATGTTTGAATCTAAAAATAAACTTTATGAGTATTTTTAGACCCAAAAATAAAAGAGGAGTATTTATGAACTTTTTCCCTATAGATTAAGAGTATTTACGAGTCTTTTCCCTTTTTTTCACCTACTTCTATCTTTCCTAATTCCTATTATATTCAACCTCTTATATCTTTTTGCTGGTGCATATACACACCTTCTTTTCACATGTTTAAACTAGTCTCGATCTTATCCCGCATGTTAGCCACTCTCAATTTATACATATAACTTTATTTCTACCCTTATCACATCTAATATGATTGCAATTAATAAGTTAAAGCAAAATAATACAACATAAATAAGATAAAAAATAAAAAATTTAAGTAGGGATTATATAAATTTTATACGGTTAGTAGTTATATCCTATCTCAATTCTTTTCCAAATTACAAAAACTCTTAATTTTGGTGAAATTCGAATAGATCAGGTACGTCCTGTAATATATTCAATCGGTACATTGCGCAAAATAATGTATCTAATCGACTATCACGTACAATAATTTATCCGATTGATACATCGCGTATAATGATGTATTAGAAAATAGGAGAGACTAAAAATTTTTATAATTATTTCAAATGATAAAGATATTCTAGAGAATATGTAAAATAAATTGCCAATTAGATAATTTTTCCAAAATTTATTGACAAAATTTTTGGAATTCCCAAATTTAATACTCAATTATGTACAAAAATAGACTCCAAAAAGTTAAAATTCCAATTTTGTCCACTCCCATCTTTTCAGAAACTCCTTTTTTTTTAGCTCCTTCCATATTCGTGTCCTTCTCTTCTGCAACAACTTTCAGCTCCAAAAATGGCGCAGCAGCAATACAAAGCAAACGGCGCCCAAAGTTCAAAATTCCAAACTTGTCTCACTGCCTCTGAATACTTTCTTCAACAACGAAACTTCGAAGATTGCCGTAATCACGCCTTAAAAGCCATTGAAATCGACCCAAATCAAACTGCCCCTTCACAACTCCTCGCTATAGCGAACGTATTACTTCTTTCTACCACCATTAACGAAGACCCAAATCACTATTCCATCCTTAACCTTCCTCTCTACACTCAAAACCAACAACTCATCAAGACCCACTTCACGAACGTTACAAGTCTGTTAAACCCTAACAAGAATCGGTACCCATTTGCTTCTGAGGCTTTTGGGGTTGTACTCAGAGCTTGGTCTGTGCTTTCGAACCCGACCCAGAAGACCCGTTTCGATAACGGGTTGAAAAGCAAGGAAAAAGAGAGGAATGCTTTTTGGACTGTGTGTCCGTACTGTTACTATGTGTATGAGTTTTTGAAGGATTATGAAGATTGTTGTTTGAGATGTCAGAATGAGAATTGTAGAAGAGTGTTTCATGGGGTGCCAATTGTCGGCCCACCTCCGCCGCCTGAGGTGGCGGAGAAGGGTGAGTACCATTGCTTTGGGTTCTCTGTTTTGGGTACTGGTACTCACCCTTTCTGGTCACCTTTTGTGGCGACGAAGACTAATGAGAATAATGCTGAGTCTGGAATTGCGGAAGAAAAGACTAATGAGAATAATGTTGAGTCTGGAATCGCAGGAGAAAAGACTAATGACAAGAATGATGTGGATCAGTTCATTGAAATTTCTGATGATGATGATAAAGAGGATGAAAATGGAGGAAAGTTGAAATCTTCAGGGGTTGAAAAGATATTTGTGAAAACTAATGGTGTGGCAGGTAATTTCAAGAAGAAGAAGAGGATAAAAATGGTGGCAAGGAGTTTAAATAAGGTGTTGGGAAAAGGGAAGAAAGTTAACATGAATGAGATTGTTTATAGTGAAGGAGAAAGATTTGAAGTTGAGGGAGATGATGCTGAGTTTTTTATGGGAGATGATGATGATATCTCTGTGAGTATGCAAGAAAGTTTTGATATTGGGACATTGTTTTTTTGAGTAATTTAGGAAGTTCACTCCTTTGTTAGTTGGGTGGTATAGGTGAAATAGTTTAGTATTCCTTTGTAGTGAATAGTGATGGGCCTCTTTTTTGATCAATCATGCAAATATGACATGAAACTTTGTTTCATTATGGATAACTAACATGACTAGCTTTTTGTTTCCCTTTTTGAGTGTTTTTTTCTTCAATATATGTTGATGTTTTTGTTTGAATTAGTCGAGTTACGAAAATATTAAATAATTTCTTTTCACTCATGTATCGATGGATGGAGACATAGAGTTATGTGTTGGTGTGAGGTAGCAGTTACCTGCCCAAATTAGTCAAGATGCATATAAGGTGACACTTGACATGGAGACTGCGATTACAAGAAAAAATTATTGTTTGAATGAGCTTATGAATTGGTAACAAGCTTGAAAGTCACAAGACTTGATTGTATTTGGGCAGTTGATTCACCAATTGTTGGCTTTTTGTTGTCTTTTGCACTGCTTTAAGATGCATTGAAGTAGATAATCTGTCTTCTACTTTTAGTTGAGCCGAGAGTCTATTGAAATGAACCTCTCTATCTTCTCAAGATAGGAGTTCAATTGTATACACACCATCCTTCTCAGATCCCACTTGTGATATTACACTTAGCGACACTTTACCCCATAGAAGTAGTGGTAAGTTCTACGTCAAAACACCGGATACTCCCAAATTGGGCATGAACAAACCTAACAGTATGTATCCAAATTGATAAAAGGGCCAAAAAATAAAAGGAACACAACTATTTACCAAAAGCCTTAAAGACTAGAAGGTATGTTTTGACAGATTTAAAGTGCCAGAGACATTGAAAATGCCATAACTCATTCTAACTTACGCGAAAATCGCGAGAAAATAGATTTGAACTAGTCACTAAAATCTACAGCACGTTCTCTGGTTTTTCCAGTCAGCCATTTCGGCTACTGAACAGAAAAAATGAATCGTTTACCTGCTATATGATGTAAGTTTCCCTGTCAAAAATGTTTCGGTTGAAGTGGCTATAGAGAAAGCTAGCTTTTCGCGCAGTGTGGTTCCTTCTAATCCACAACTTCCCAGAATGTTTAGATCACCTTAACGGCTAAAGCAGATGGCATATCTCTTGATGGAGAACAGAACACTTGAATCGGGTTAGTTGTATGTCTTACTCTTTCTTGAGACTAGTCTGTATGAGTCTGCAACTTCTTTCGGTAAGTCAAGACCAAACAGAGATAGATCATAGTTGAAGCTACAATAGATACACCAACGCAAACACAAACGGTTGTAGCACAAACGTACAAGAACCTAAAAAAAGAAATGTCACTCTTAATCTCCATACAAAATATATCATAAGCAAAATATTAACTTTTGGTAATACTTACTTGGGAGAAAATACGCTCCAAACAAATAAATGATTCCGCATTAGAAGCAATACAATTGTGTAACTTATCAAGAAAATGGAATTCAAGCCCAACGGAACCAGACATGGAAAACCAAGTGTCCTCTTGAGCAACGATCCAATGTTGCCTTTCTCAGGAATCATTAAACCACTTGTGTCTTCCACAGAATTGTGCATCACCATGCTAAGGAGGTATAACATTGGTGAAGCATATGTAATAATGAACATTAAGATGCCAGAAAGTACAGTCGAGTGGTTCAAGACACCCTGCAATTGAATCAATGGGGTGCATCAGATTCAATATGAAGCAGACAGGAAATTTAGCGTGAAACACAATATTAAAGATTTTGCGCAAGAAACTTACAATAAAAGCGCCAGCAACATCGATTGTAGCTAGGGTGTTGGTGTTACCGAGACCAAAATGGCCTGCCATTCCCATGTAATAAAGAGCAGCAACCTGACACGGTAAAAGGAGATATTGAACAGTTTTTAAAGACAAAGATGTCGTAATTTTTTTAAAAAGACACAAAAAAAGAGAACTTAGACGAAATTTAGAAGAACCAACTGACCTCAACCCACTGCCTGCGGTACTGGTTGGAACCAGAAGAATACCAGATGCTAGCTAGTACTTGCAGGAAAAGAAATAGTACAGGCATTGAGTTTACGGGCTGCTGCAACAACTGCTGTAAAAGAGACCAATAATATACATAACTCAAGCCAATCACGTATGCAGAATCCCTAAAACATAAATCCCAAGCCTTTCTTTGGACTTCAGGCGCAGAAAGTGTACGATTTTGGAAAGGTATACACCATGGCACAGCAATAACAATAGCTGTTGAACAGAAACCTAGGACTGCATAAATTATCTGAGCCATTAAAGTAGCATCATAACTACCTGTACTGAATGCAACATCTTGATATTTAGTGACATAATGTAGAACCAGCAACCCCGGGAACAAGTGGATCAAGGAAACGGTGGTCATAAAGTTCTTTTTTGACCGTCGGGACCACATAAGAGATACTAAGCTTATGTTGATTAGGAGGATAATGGAAACCAACTGGAACAACTTTATATAAGTGCTTCCCGCTTGCTCTAACCATTTTGAAATGTCAGGAAGATTAGTCCAATTAACACCACCTTGATGCCATCCCCTCAAAAGTCTCCCAGAAATGAGAATCACAAAAATTGAGCAAATCTGGATATAATTATTCGTCTTTGGAGCCAAGGTAGCAGCGTTTGTATTTTGCTGGATTACCTTTCGGAGAGATAACAAATAAAGTGAGGATGTCATGAAATGCCATATATATTGCTCTTCCTCCACCAGAGAACTGGATCCCATGCTTATGACAACGACAACAATCACCACAAGAATAAAAATCACATCTAAATGCCACCAGCTCAAGTCCTTATTGGCAGTAGAAAACTGCTGATTCTGCTCAGAGAAAACTTGTTTCCATAGAAGAAACAGAAGGCTCAGCAGTATCAAACATGAAACAAGCATAGCAGCTACTCCAAATATAAGTCGGCCAACAGGTTTCTGGAAAACATTAAATAAACCTTATAAGAATATTGCAAAAAGGCAATACTATGGAAGAATTAAAAATTGTGGAATACTCGGCTCTATTAGTTCCTGGAAACCCAAAAGAAAAATTTTGTAAGGTTAAACTCACGTCAGTTGCTCTATGAGATAGCCACTCACTTGCAGTTCTTAAGAAATTATGATATGCCATAAGAATGCCGTTACTATTGTCCCCACTAGCAGATCAATATGAAATATGAGAAGAAAACAACACAAGAATCAGTATTTTCCCCAAATAAAACTTCCGAGAAAAAGTATGTCAAATTGGCTATTACAAACCATCAATCACCTTTTCTCTTCCCCAGACTTCCAAGATCTGTGAAGATCTGCAGCCTTCATATACAAACAGCAAAAGGTCTCCTCCAGACTAGCATAACCTCTAGTCCTCTCAGATCCATCATTCCTGAAGCTGTCGCATAAGAAGTTTTCACATACTAAATGAGGTAATTGCGCTTCAAGGAGCCTAAGCAATTGCCAGGAATTCAACTCCAATAACCTGAGTTGTTGGTCAACTGAAATACTTGAAGAAAATGAAAGAGGACCATGACTAACTTTATAACACATATATAGTTCAAAAAAAGACAAAATACATGATTTTGACAAGATGGTGACAAGAAATTGCAGGACTGAAATAATATATCGAGATTATCTATATGCTGATATTATGTCTTCCATTTCATAGAAAGTATGCTGCCACAACATTAACCAGATCGGATTCGAGCTTGATTTTCTTGTCAGACTTGAGCACCAAGCCTAATGAGAATTCCAACCATTCACATTAGCCTGAGCCTATTCGAGGTGCTCCAACGACAAGTTGTCACGAGTCAAAGTATAACCTCTCAATATTAGACGTCATAATATAGAAAATACATACTTCAGTTTGGTCCATGGTGAAGCCCATTTTATTCTGAGGAACTTTCCTCCCAAATGAACTAGCATTCACTATCATGAGCCATCAAGAAAAACTCTCAATCTCAGACTAAATTATGCCCCTGAAAGATATCCATTCTAGTTCCAGCGTCAAATATAAAGGATGGCAATGTCCAAAAGTGATTTTTTGTCTGTGGGGAACTGCATATAGCAGTGCCCAGTACCCTTTTCTAGTTAAAAAACCAAGATAACAACCACTGATAATTTCCGGAAGCACAAAGCATATGCATAAACTGGGATTCTCTAAAAACCTTCAAAAATGGTGAAGAAAATCGGAGAAGCACCCCATGTAAAACTGCGATTACATCATAAGACTAGATTAAGCTCCCCCCTTTCTACCATATGATTAAACATGATAAATCTGTGCCATCTCAATGTCACGATTCAATCAAAAACAGCCAAGAAGAATGCAGTCGGACTATATTAAATAAGTGTAGAATCAGTATGGTAAAGTGGAAACAATGCAAAACCTTGGCTAGTAATTGGATAAATTACAGCTAACTTGAAGAACTGTGCTCTGTGCAAGAAACTTTCTCATTGTTCTTCTCATACTTAGAAAAACAAGATGAAGAAAAATGCAGAATCCAATTCCTCAAGCCCATGCCTCACTAGTGGATGCAAAAGGCAACAGGATATCCAAACACAGGCTGCACAGATTCACCCACCAACGTTGTCAAAGGCGTGGGTTAGGGCCTGGAGCAGGGCTCAAAACATGTTGAGCAGTTCATGTTGCTTAATGTGTGTTTCAGTGCTATTATCAAGGTTCTAAGGCATACTCTCCTTGCCAATGAGCGTCTTCTGAAGAGGCGAAAGTAAACCATTGATATTTCATTTTGTTGTAATCTTTTTTCACTTTCTTTGTTCATAAATCAGATATCTTCCATTCATACTTATAGTTATAAGTCTTGGACTAAACATATATATTTTGTATTTTTTTTCTCCCTTGGCACCTTATCTCATTAAATCCCATGAGTTATTTGCACAACAGACCATAGAGTTTTTTGGCGCTTTTTGTTTTTGATTAAACTGTCTCCTATTTAGATAGTCATCATCACTTTGTAATATATATTCTGACACTTGTCCTTCACAATTATCACCAGAATATCAACATTCTATATGGCTCGGAATTAACAATATGAACTACCAAATCAGACCTATTAATGAATTGAAAGTTTCTGGCATCAACATGCCAACATTGTTCTTTGGGATCGGAACACCAAAAAGAAGAGCTAATGTTGAAGCAAGGTCCACCTGAAACACCAGATTGATAGATAATTAATTTTTTAAAAAAGTTGATGATTTGACAAATCTTATCAGTGTCAAAAAGGAAATCCAGCAACTTCTATCAAATATATCTTTTTTTAAATAAAATGAAAACCTCCTACAGCATTCAACAAAGATTATGGCAAAACATCACTGCTTATAAACTTACTTTTACCAATAGCCTGTACTTCAAGTTTTATTTTTAAAGAATTTCATACAAAACTTATTCTATCACTCTTTTACTCCAATTTTTATTTTGAAAAGCCAATATTGCATAGTTTTATATTAACTTACATGCAGAACATGGGTGAAACACTAGCTATATTTAGAGATTTTCTGCTAACTCGGCCATTTATTTTTAAAACATACTAATCAGAATGGAGGTACTGTTCACTTAACCACCTAACACCTATATTGCTTTGACTCTTCGAAAATGCCAACTGGTGCATGTTGGATCCTCTAAAAGTAGATTATTTTTGGAGGACCAAACAAACGTACGGCAAAATTTTTGGAGAGTCCGAGCAACATAACCTAGCACAAATAACTGTTTCTTGCAGAGAGCTGATACACGCAAATGATAAGAAATGGCAAGTGATTCCAATTTCTACCAATGAAATAATCCATGAAAAGTTAATCAATAATATAAATTCATAGCCAATACCTGGTTGGCGTTATTAGGTGCGCCTGTTCCGAAGTCTGTAGGACCAATAAAAAGCGCCAAAGAATCAGCTTCCTCAAATGTTGATCCTCCATGATTTCCATTTTCAGTCATTCCATGGTCACTAACTACTAACTGCAGATGGGTGCATACCGTAAACAGAATAATAGATTACCACAGTCAGAATAGTGAAACGCAATTGTTTGTTGAGTGATCAAATGATATTTTCAGAAACTAGAGTAGTATGGCGCCACAACACTTTCTCCACCATTCAACAGGAATATTAAGTGATGTGGTATCACACTAACATATTCAGATGTTAAAAGAATTAGAAAAGAGAAATAGTACTTTAAAATTTGATTAAGATATAGGTCAGTATTGTTAGACTCATTTGGAGGCACTTAAACACTAAAGATAGGTAAAGCTTAAGTTAGGTGCTTCACCTTGCTTAAACAAAGCTTCAAAGCAAGCACCAACATGTTAGAGGGAATAAACTTAATGAGGATGGGATCTACTTTAGAGAGAGCAGCACTGAACAATAAACAACCAGAAAAAAGAATATATTAATTAACGAGGAAACATATGAGTCTGTTACTTAAAGAAAAGGCCAACCACTCCATACGAAGTGGGAAAAGCCGAAGGAATGGACCAAAAAACTCTGCCCATTGATATGAGTCAGTTACTTATTAAGAAAAGGAATTTAAAATAGACGAAAAGTAGCCAGACCATCTGAAGCACAAACTTAACTACATTTGTAGCTTCAAAATCAAAATTTTATATCAATTCTGAGCTCAATTTACAGTTTTTTTACTTCTATATTTCACTACTTACAGTTTTTTCAATTGCTTTATTCATATAATTTTTTATGCCTTAAACATTTTTAGCACTACTGCATCTTTGTTTATTAAATCTCACATTTTAACTACATACGAAGCCCCTGCAAACTTTGAAAATTTTTGCATTTGACAATACCAATGTAGAATTTACATTTCTGTTTCAATGATCCAAGATACAGTTATATGTTGTTACATTAGAGAACCAAAGGATTAATAAATGCATGGCGTCTGACTTCTCCACTATAAGTGTATCATGAAGAAAGCCCAATACACTTTATACAGATAGTCACTGTCAAATAACGAATTGCATACATTGCTATGCTGAAGCTTCAGATTTAGTTAGCTATTGAAAAGGGAAGAAGGAAAAGAAAAATGCAAGAACTCAAATGTCATAGTTAATGGAAATAATAGGTCATCACTTGTTACTACCTCATATCTATTGTGGGGAAATACTCCTACGTCCAGAATATCATCGATAACTGCTAACTTATTGACTAAGCTACATAAGTCTTCGAGAAAAGATAGAAGCACAAACCAAGAGTGTCCGCCCTTGATCATTATTGCTGGTAGGTAAAGAATTTAGATCGATCATCTTGACCACTTCATCCATCTCCCCGAGTTTAGGGGCCATTAGCACACTGTAATAAGCACCCCAAGAAAGTGTTATGAATGTATTATCATTTGTTTATTATTCAAAAACTCAGTGCAAAGTCACATGGCAACACCTATTGCGCCCACCAAGATGTCCAACATGATCCAAGCCAAGATAATGAAGAATCTGAAACAGTGCAAACTAGTTTTAAATAAAAGTAGCGGCAAACAAAAAAGTAACTCCACAGAAAGAACCAGATGAACCATCAGCAACATGTTTATGGATCTCAGAAGATGCCCCATCACAAAAATAACAGACAAACATGACCATATTCAGAAAGAAAATGATTTATATGTTTTCATAGAGGGAGGAACCACTTTCAGCTATTTTGAAATGAAATCCCGAACACAATGTGCAAGATTGACTTTCTGTAAATTAATTATAAAAAAGATCTTGTGTAAATTGACTTTCTCAGAAAAGGAAGTTGTTCAATACGTTTACTGGTGTTAGTTGGCATTTGAAATATCAACAGGACATGCTAAAAGAACTGGCAATTTGAATGCATATACAGATGTTAAATGAACAGATGATTATACATGTAAGACCATAGAAAATAAGACTTAGGAATGAGGTTGTAAATTTGCGCTCTCAAAGCAGCAGATTCTGGAACATCTTATATGAAGACCAGTTCAATATATACTTGAGAAGGAAAATCAGTTCACTTCAGCATCTGATTAATGGTAGAAATAGTGTCTCAGTATCGGCATAAGCACTATCTCCTCACTAAACCAAACAAAGCAAAAACAATGTTTTAGAAGATGAGGCAAACCTAAGTGATGAGGCCTTAGCACTTTGGTCATCACTTAGGTTTGCCTCATCTTCTAAAACATTGTAAGGAAGAGCACTTCACACGCATAGAGAATTGCCACTCCATGATGCCTTTAAGACTGACAAAGTGAAGCAAGTTCAACGAGGTGTGTTCCGTTCACTCACTTCTATCTAGCTTTCTATGCCAAGGCAAGGAGAAGCACTCTTCCTCTACTTGGGGCAATTGATCTGGATCTTTTCCTTCCAATACTAACCAAAACTTAGAATGCCTCGGTTCATTGACAGAACAACTTTTCATATAAGCTTTAATTTACAAGGGATAGGCATTTTCTACATCATATGTCGAAGTAAATTGACCTTGATGAATTACACACATCAATAATGATAAGATGATGATGCAACCTAGACAAAGATGCACAATTACAATGATGATGATGATTTGTCAGGCTGAGTTGGGATTAAGTACAACAATTAATGCTACATTGTAAGAAAGAAAGACACAGTTGCTGCTCTTCTTCTGGCTGCTACCACAGGGTATGCTCCTTTAATTCAATCATTTTTTAGCAACAGATTTTCTCTTTGTTTTCTCTCCGTTGATTTTGCATGCTAATGTTTTTCCTGACTGCAGTCAGCTTATACGGAACATCTAGTGCAAGTACTAAGCCCATATATACTAGAAATTTTGCTTGCCATTTTTCTTTCAGATTGTGAGGAAGTGTTGTTCATTGCTCACTTCCTGCTAAAAGTGTCCTAGGAGCCTTGTCGCACTGTATTTCCAAAATTGAGGAGCTCCTACTCAGCAAGCAAAACTCAAAGTCAGGGATTGGGCTACATACGCCAAACCCTGATATTTAAATATCTACACAAGCAACGTTTATCTAGCTCTTAGGAAAATGTTTTAACAAATAAAAGGGAAAAAACATTACCAGAAGATTCCAGTCAGTGCGACTAAGTTCATCAACCAAATGACGAGATACATTTTGATCTACTTGGACAGTGTCTTTCACCTGCAGGAAGGATTCATAAGCGGCTAAGAAACTTCAACTTTACAGCACCAAGCACAGATAGACCATTTAAATCTTACACCTTAAGCAGCATTCTGGCTGACCTTAGACCTAGAGGTAGATAACACCCTCCACCCCCAAGATATTGTCTTAATTTCAAAACCAAACTGAACTAACCAAATCCATTTATTGCACTATTTCTTTCTTGCACAAAGGAAGGATAAAACAGTAAGAAAAGCAAAACATATTATTTTCCTAAGATACAACCTTGGAGATATATTCCCCCACATTCACCTCATCTTTCTCTAGAGTTGTAAGATCTTCTCTCGGAAAAACTGATCATCAGCTTCCTTTCTGGTCTTACTGACAGTCTATTTCTTTTTTTATTTTATCTTCAGAGCTTCTGGCTCACAATTACTTCACTCCTTTCTAGTTCCAAACATATCTACCTAAGACATAAAAGGGAGTGGTGAAGTAAGTTTGACTAAGCTTAGCTCTTCTGCTGATATAGTCTATTTGTTCTTCAACGTCATTAGTTTAAATTGCGATGTGCATGAAGAACATGAAGATTGCTGTTTTAGCTCAATAGATGAAATTTTGACAATGAGGCAGAACTGAAAAAGTCCAGATCAAATTTTCTTTCATGATCTGCAAAAATCTTGAAGCATAAATTTTACATGAATAAGAAAGAAGAAGATAGGAGCATACATTTGTTTAAGCGCAATTAGAAGCACAAGTGAACTTCATTTGCTGGAAAAGGTGTTTTGAAGATAGATAGAGCTAGGTCTGAGAAGATATCCTTACTGTAACAATTTTTCAGACTAAACAGACATTTTTTAATCAAGACACACTAAACAACTGTCTAATCGAAAATATAACTGAAAGAATGGTAACTCACTAGTAAGTCTGAGGAAACATTCTATGATTTTGCAAATTAGGAAATCAAAGGGAATAATGAAGGAAAAGATACCCAAAAACGCAGTATAGAGGGGAAAATAGCTACACCACAACGAGTGCAGGAGAGAAAAGAGATTTACTGAATAAGAATGCTTCAACTTTCTAATATTAAAGAGACTTACAAAGAAACTGCTAACACCATCATGCCTTGAAAACAATCCAGGAAACAACTTAAGCCATGTGTCATCACCATGCATCACGATTTTCCAACCAACTTTTAAGAATTGAACTGTGCCAGGAAGAGAAACCATGGGTCATTTGAAGACATCTAATCTGGAAACCCCTATATCAATTGACAAACTATAATTTAAAAGGGACTTTCTACTTTATCCAATAAAATTTCAAGAAGATTTTCCAACTAACCGATTATGTTGTCATCCAGCAACGCTTGTGTGTTGAAATTGAAGGCAACATCCAAAAATCCCCCAACTGCACCAGAAACCATGGCCTGCAAACACACACCACTGAGAAACCTACTTCTTGAAATAGAAAATTTGTCCAAAACTCATTCAGTTACCTTCAAGCGAGGCATTGTGACAGTAGGAGGTGCAGACTTTGCATGATACCCAATTGCTCTCCCCTTACTCAATAATGATTGAGTATATGGCATAGCTTCCTTGAAAGACTTCACTGGAGGTTCACCATCTTTCCCAAGCACGAATTCGGCTGGAAGACCATCAATAACCTAAACAAATAGGTTTTATCAGCAAAAAAAAAAAAACCATGTTTCCATCCAGATGTGCCCAGAAGGATTCACAAGTAAAACATTTTCAGGCAAGATTAAACTAACAAAACCACTCACCATAAGTATCAACCGATCAAATAAAGGAGGCACCAAAGATAATTCCTGCAGTTTTACCAAATTAAATTAAATTATTTTTAAGGGCAATAGAGCACTTTAGCATATCCATTGCCGAAGCAACAGAAAACCACACTAACACATACACCAGAAAAATAACATGACATTCTATTGAAACAGACAATAGAAATCTCAATAAGTTTCAAAAATTCAAGAACCTTAACAAATTCTTTAGCATGCCAAACTGTATTCATAATTATACACAATGATATCATTTATATTAATAGTTCATACAAATGGGATAACACAATATCTAATCTGACACAACATGAATACATTCTTTTTACTACAAATATGATCTTCTTAACACAACAAGAACAAATCCCTCACCACAAAAAAGAAGAAAGACACCAACCTGGTACAAAGAAAGATTCTACAAGATATGATCTTCATAGCCCAAAAAGAAGAAAGACATCAACCTAGTACCAGAAAAAATCTACAAAATATGATCTTAATCCAAAGGGAACAACCCCCACCTCGCCCCAGTCCAATGGTGGAGCCAACATTTTCGTCAGAGATGGTCATACTTGCCATACTTGGATGGTTAATTTTTGTATCAAGAGTGTTCACAATTGATATATATCAAAATATCTATATTTAACCTATATATTCGAAAAAGTTTTCCCTTCAGGTGTTCATTGACCACCGATGAAAGTAGTTCCGCCCCTACACCCCACTACAGCTACCCCACCCCACCCCACTCCCCCAAAAAAGGACACCAACCTGGTACAAATATTTGAGCTGACTATCTGATAAATTGGTGGTATTCTGAAACTCAGCTGAATCAGCTCCAGGTGGATAAAAACTCTCGACCCCACTGAAGAAATTAAGGTAAAACGGAACAAAGAAGGGAAATCTCAATTACACAAAATTCCAAGCTCTTACAATAATAAGATGCAAAAAAGATTGGATTTTTACGAAATGAAACTGAAAAATCACTTCTTTTTTAAATTACCTGAATCCAGAGAGTGCTGGTTTAACAGGGAAGAAACCAAGAACAAAGAGAACAAGACCAAATACTTGGATTGAAACAGCTAATACTGCAATTACTGTCAGCTTTTTACATGTTAATGAAGATGAATCCATTTTCTTTCTCCTCCTTCCTCTTCACTGTGTGTGTATGTGTTTTATATTTTCAGGATCCTCAACTCTTGGGGTGGAGGAGAGGGGATGCAATTTGTTGTAGAAAAATATTTTAAATTATATATGATTAAAATTATTTTTATATTTTTTAATTATAAATTTTATTGATAATTAAAGAGGAAATAGCATTTATGACTCAAAAAGAAAAACTATTTATGTTGGATTGGTTTTTTTACTTTTATACCTTATATTTTTTAAAAAATTATTTATATGCGGGTGGATACTTACTTTTATACCTCATATTTTTAATTATTTTTATGTGTTTGATATCATTAGAGTATATACTCTAATGATATTATTTGATATCATTAAAATATAGTATATTTTGATCGTATCAAAAATAAAAAAAAATTATTTGAAAACAAGCGTAAAAAAAAAAGAACAATTAATAATGAAAAATACTATTGACATACGATAAAATGAAGATATACAAGACAGAAAACAAAATTTCATGGTATAGAAATCACTATAATGTAGACTAACCTAAATTTCTGAACAGGGAGGATCAACCTTCAAAGAACACTGAAAGTGAATCACAAAGCAAGACCTAAATTTCTGAAAAGGCAAAAAGAAGAGGGTTGCGTTGAGTTAAAGATGAAATATTTTTTTCTTCCGGTTGTTTAAATATTTTTATTATGTTTTTTATGTATTTTTCATTTATTTATTCAATGTTTTGGATGTGAAAGTGAGAAATAGTAGAGTTATATTAGGAAACTTGTAGCTACTCAAATTAAAATTTTCCAAAGTGTAATAACAATTTGTTTCTTTTCTAAAAATAGGACTATATTTTCGTCAATTATTTTATACTATTTATGATTATTCCTCGGGTAATTTTAATGTGTAGACTTTTTCTATGTATTATTGGTTTGTTTATTAGGTATTTAGAACATCAATTGGCATATGATAGATGAGTGATGATCATATTCAGAGATGATTCTTTAAAATTGTATTGAATTCATAAGTATTTTTTGTCACACACCGAGGTTAAATTCGATCCTAGGTCTTCCCATGGTAGATCCACCTCCAAACCATTCAACTAGGGATGTCAAACAGACAAGGTAGGTTGAAATTAGAAATGTTAAAATGAGTTGAAACAAAAATTAGATTAAGTTATGATCCAACCAAATTTACTTTGGACTCAAGTGGACTAAAATTCAAATTTTGATATGACCCACTCAATATCAATAATTTTAACATGTTATTATCTACTTTTTATAATCACAATTTGAATCAACAAAATAAAAATTAAAAAAGTTACAAATAAACATATAAATCATAGAAAATATAAAATAATGTCCATGAAAAAAGGAACTAATTTGCCAGTTGAGCTAATAAATATCTTGATAGCAAAGTGTTTGTTCACTTCCATCTGTTTCACCTGTGAGTAAGCCAGAAATGGCATATTACGCATTGTTACACATGCTACAACTATACAAAACTTGCCAACCCAATGGGGACAACATTTAACACATTTTTACCAAAATTACAGGCCAAAAAGGCAACACAGCTGAAATAATCAGCACATCCAAAGTGTTGTTGCACAAGAGATATGCAAGGCCCTACGCCGAAGTAACAAGATATATCATGACTTGACATCCTTCAGTACTCCGTCCTTCTCAAGTTCAACAACAAGGTCTTTAAGTGCAGGAACCTTCGTGATAAGAGTCCTGTAGAGTCTGGAATACCGAGCTCTGGTTCCATCTGCTGTCTTTGCACTCGCAAGAAAGCTGACAGATCCCGGGAGCTGTGCGAATAACTGTTTAATCTCATCCAAACTCAGATTTTCAAGAACAGTTGGTCTGGGAACAACTCGGACAATCTCACCCCCTTTAGGTTCTTCAATTCGAACATCAGCTTTAACAACCAGTTCAGAGTTTGAGTTAGCTCCACATTTGATGATAAATGGGTTTGTTGAACCTGTGTTGAACTGAAGAACATTCCACTGTGTCACGTCAGTTTCACCCCCTAATCCCACATCCTCAGGAGGCCGAGAAGCATGTAAATTTTCATGAAACCGGTCATCCTCTTCAGGAATTAACTGTCAAATTGTTAGCAAGATAAAATACATTAGTTGAACGATGAAAAAGTATCCTAGTTGAATGACCCGCTTATATATGAGTAGAACTGGAAATATATTTGAAATAACGTTGGAACTAAAAATTTGTAATCTGAAATTATAGCGACTATATTAGTTCAGCAATTTCTCTTAGTATTGTCTGCTGCTATGCCGCTCGAACTCTTAAAAGATGTAGGCGTGTCAGATTCTCCAAAAGTAGCATATTTTTGGAGAATCCAACACAGATGCAGCATCGAAAGTGAAGAGTCCATGCAACTTCGATCTTCTGTGCTTTGCTATCACTAGTTCTCTCGTGACAGCTCAGTTGCAGTTGGTAATGGCATCCAGTCAAATAGTCAAAGTTAGAGACAAGTTTCTCCTTAAGACGGCATTTTCTTTAGTCAATAGAATGTTACATCTACACGCAACCTCAGAAGGTAAATATCGGCAAACATGCCTTCCTCAGTTAATTCAAGAGCTGCACATCTCCAGTACTCATGAAAATTTGATGCTAAAAACATTGTATTATACTCAACATTTGGACTCCTATCTTCAGGTTGACACAGAAACATCAGGTAGTTAACAACCACCAGTGATAATAGTAAATATGTACCTCAACAGCATGTCGTGCTTCATCAATGTGCCTCTGAGCACACGGCTGATCAATGTCAAGCAAGGAAGGCATTCTTTCTGCAAGTTCATCTAGAGAAGCTAGCATAGCTTTCTTCCTACTCTTGCTGAGCGTGTTCACAGAGGATTGCCTCAGTATGTCCTGTTAAAATTAATTCATTAGATCGATCTTGCCTTCTGATTCAGTAGCACATTTTAACAAAACAACGATCCAAAGGAAATTGACTGGCAAATTAATAACACACCTTGACTAGTTTCAAAATGCCATCAAGGGAAACCAAGGATGCAAGTCGGGCATCTTCAGCTGCAGTAGAAGGATTTCGAACTGGCGAACTCCCATCTTCTAGGGTCAACATTGTCATATCACTTTTAATTTGTTGCAAAATCTGTTTATAAGAGTAACTTGAATCATACTTGCATTCCAACCATCTAAAGTCAAATAAAATGATATATGCAAGAATAATGAGTTTATATGACATGCTGGGGGCTATTCAGGAACCTAGGCATAAGGATATTGTGGATAACAATCCTCAGCAAACTTTTTAACGCCTCCTGGAGTCATTCAGCAGTTCAGGATATAAACATAAATTGACGTTCTTGCTTTACAGTTTATCAAGATATTGTGGTTCACTTAAAATATTACTTAATAATAGAAAGAAAATGTCATAATAATGTGCCTTTCTTGATCAAAAGAGATCCAAAGTAGATAATCTTCGGCTATGTTGGTCCATCGGTAGTTAGGGGCAATTATTCAGTATTACTTGGAGATTACAAACATTATCAAAAGAAGCAATTCTATTTACCACCACACCTTTCTTCTTTTGTGATCAACAGATTCTAAAGCTGAACGCAGCTTTGCCACATGGGTAGAGTCTTCTGCCACTTCAGTTGACAGTGTATCCGCAATGTCCTGATAAAGAATAACAAGATAAGCAGGAACAAGACAAAAGAGAGATGCTAATTGGATCCAATCTATTTGTGTGTGTAAAATTGTATAAACACTACAACAAACTGTAAGAATTTAAAACAAACTAATCTGTTATTAAGATTGTGCGTGAGAAAAACTGCAATTTTGTTCCCCCCCCCCCCCCCCCCCCCCCCCCCCC
>JAOTQJ010000007.1:4327500-4349349 GCA_025642045.1 Solanum sejunctum
CAAACTAGACCACCCTAAATAAATAGATAGTACATAGTTGCCGGTTTAGCAAATAGCATAACCTGGTCAGAGATTTAAGATGTGAATTTATACATGCAAACTCAATTGCACTACTTGCTAAAATTTTCTTTGAAAGAAGAGGCCTTAACTTAAAAGCCTGAACAACTACCGATGCCAAAGCTATGCTGTTTCTATGATAAGTCAGAATAAGCTGACAAGACACCCAGGAATGAGCAAAACTTGCTCACCTGGAGCATCATTCAAGCAAAATTTTATATTTTCAGTAGAGTGGATATGACTCCAGATTTTAACTGTCTCACGTGGGGGACTAAATCCTGGTGCCTTATTATAAGACAGGAACTTCTAACCGGATGACATCTTCACCAACAAACTTCTTCCACCTTCGCCAACGATAGAAATGCAAGCCACAACAAATATCAAGCAAATACTGACAGGTTGGAGGAAAAGCAGAAACAGATAAGTTTTAGTGGCCCCTCCGACTTTTATTTTGTAACAAGGGGTGAAAGAGAAAGAAGAAACGGAAGAATTTATTGCTATTCCCAAACATATTTGAAGTTCGAAAGCTGCCATCATTTCTAAGAGATGCAAGGAATCTCAGATCAAAATTAACTCTAAAGCAGAGTTACCACATATTTCCAGTCCATCCAAAAACAGGGAAAACATAGGTAAAGAATCATTTTACAATCACATAAACAACTGAAGTGACAAACACAAGCAAACTCAAACACATATCGTTCTTAGAAGCATAATCTGAATCACCTATAGAACCTATACCCATATGTTGTAGTATTGCTGACAATTAGTTTCTTAAATTTAAAACCCGCCTCAACAACATGCCAGAAATCCAAGTTAGCACACTGCTTCAAGATTTGAACTCACATGACAAACAACATAAATGTTATAACTTTAAGGAAAAATGTAAAAAGAAGGTGTATTCAATTCTTCGAGAAGAATTCAAAAGCTTGTGTCAGTTCTTCAAAGAAAACTCAAAGATGCATGAGGAGATGAATATTCAACCTTAATGATAAAAAGGGCAAGCCCAGTGCACTAAAGCTCCCGCTATGCACAGGGTCCAGGGAAAAAAGAGGGATGCAACACGAGGACTTCCCCAGGGGGTCACCCATCCTAGTATGTCTCTCGCCCAAGCACACTTAATAAACAACTATGTGTATTGTAAGTAGATACTGATTATTAGACATGAATAGACAAGTGAAAAATATAATAGTAAAATGCAGAAGATATGGAGCAGCAAATAGAAACATGTCACTTTAAGATATAACACACAACTCTGGCATGCAGTCTGAATTTCCGAGTGAAAAGTTTTTTTTGAAAGGGCTACACACAAAGATAGGGTGAGGTCAATATACATCCTACCTTCCCCCAAACCCCAGTTGGGGGATAACACTTAGTATGTTGTTCAATAGTATATAGTATAGGGAGTAAAATGCAAAGATCACATGGAAGTACCTTCAAGTGCTGGAGTTGGGAATTGTAAACTCTCTTTGCATATTCAGATAAGAGCTGACCAAGTGCATCAGTGCTAGGGGGCATTGCAGCACCTAGTCCAGCCATCCAGCCATCCATTATTGCGGTAGACAGAAGCTCGAGCTGACCTGTTGCTCCACCAACTGTGTCATCAGTCACAGACAGAAAGTCGAAGTTCTCGGCAAGCCAATTCCTGATTTGGCGTTGAAGCTCGCCAGCTGGAGTATGTACAAAAAGAGCAGCAAGACCTCTGTTTCCAACCGCAAAACTTTTAGCTTCCTCAGTTATCTCCCTAAGCTTTCCACCAGTTACATGCTGCCTCTGTATGTCCTATATGATCAAAATTCCAAGTCACATAAGCCAATACCAATTGAATGTTAGATTAACATGCACAGACAAAAAGTTAGAGACGAGAGAGGGGGGAAATAATAAATAAATAATAACACAAGCAGCACAATCAATTTCTTTTATAACAATCGCCTGAGCCAGTTTGACTGCACCCTATGTCACCTGGCACCTGCTACCTCCACCAACACAGATACCTTGCAACTTTGTCAAGGCTTAGGCAGATGAAAGGAACTAGTCTTCTCTGGTGGAATTTGAACCCTGATCTACATGGTTTGCACCTCCGCTTTACAAACCAATGGGCCACACTTTGGATGTGCATGAGTAGTAAGTACGTCCTACTTGAATAGACTATATATCAATTATGTAACTGAGCTGGACATTGCCCAGGAGAACTCATGAAATGATGGCATGTTGGAATAACATAGGCACTGATATGAGACAGAAGACTTGGTGAAGCATTGTCCCAATATGTCTTTGGTGGACAATTTGGAGGGAAAGGAATTCAAGATGCTTTGAAGATTTAACTCACTCTGGAAAAAGCTCAAGGTGAAGTGTATATTTTATTTTACGTTTGGTGTAAAGAAGTCTTTGAACAAGAACTAGAGTATCTATTGTCTCACTGAGTGTTTGTAACTGTCACGCAACTAGCTTTGGTTATTTTTTTGGACTACTTAAATATAATATAAAGAAATCTGTAACTGTCTTCAAAGAAAAATTTATTTCCTTCAACAGACCAAATAACGAAGCTTATTAGACAACCTAAGAATTACCGAAAAAAGATGCAGACAGGGAAAAGGGACAGGTAAGTTTCTTGTAATACATATAACTCACCTGGTCAATACCACGTATCTTCAGAACAACAGATGACAATTTTGATTTCTTTTCTGGCTTTAAATTTACTTTAAACCCTTGAATATGTTCATCAACCAGTGCATTCCTACTTGAATCATAGTGCATAGGTGATCTTCCAGGGCTACTGCCACGGCTAGAGCTTCTGCTATGGCCACTATAGTTAGCTTTCTCCAGGAAGCGTTCAACAGGAGAAACCTAGATATTCAACAATCAGTTGCCTTCAACAAACAAATAAAGACAGTACAAAAATCCACTGAAATAATCTCTGGAAGAACAGCCAAGAAACTGTTACCTTTATCGATTGCAACTCCGGCGACCTAGCAAGCAAGGATCTTATGTACAAAATCCTCACACGGGAAACAAGCATGGTATCCATCACTCTCTTTGGCTCCATTTTACGAATGAACGCAAAGACGGCATCTCGAATTTCAGCGAGTATTTCATGCTCCCTGGTGGCACCTGCTTTGATGACTGCTGCTAAAACCTGATATAAATACTCATTGTTATAGTTATAGAAAGATAGGGTTCATCAGTAGGTTCAAAGAAAGTAGTCAGCTATTTGTAGACTAAACTGAAGTTGATGTCATCACACCATCATCCAGAAAAGATTAAATGACCAGATAACAATTCATATAATTAACTATGTCCAGTTTGATACAAATCATATACAGAAAATGGTTCAAAACACTCCTACTATGGTTGAAATTGCTGTTATACATCCCAACTTTGCAGGGATCTTAGGACACCCCTGGACTATTTTTAACTAGAATTTCTATACCATTTAACTGCTTAGGTGGCAAAGAGAGTGTAATACACTCTGAGCAGAAAAAGATGCTAAAATTTGTTTTTATAATAATTTTTTATAGAAATACGTATTTCATTTTCCGTATCTTTTTATTTTTCCTATTTTATCATCTTCTCCATTTTATCATCATTGTCACTGTAATCAGCACCGATGTTGCCGCCAACTCTACTCCATTACTTCCAACACATTTAACACATACTACAACCACAATGGTTGCCACTATAGCCAGAATTTTCACCCTCCCAAAGCCCTATAGATCTTCCACTAATTTAAAACTCATTTCACTTCTCTCTCATATCACTAGGGGGGGGATAGAGTTATACGGGGCACGGCGAATGCGGAGTAGGTTGATGTAGCTATTTTTAAAACTAATAATGCGATTATGAATTTTAATTTTTCACGTTAAATTCAATTAAAAAATAAAAGAACCTAAAAATTTAAGTGGAGCAGATTTATGTGGGGTGGGTCTATATGGGGTAGGGCGGGACAGGGAGGTTGAAAATGAAAAAAGTCACCATGTTTGGCGAGGCGGGGCAGTTTAAAAAAATTGCGGGTTGAACTCAACCCGCCTCGCACCCGCCCCACTGTCATCCCTACATATCACTTTAATAAGAACAACTTGCATCACATTCCTATACCATTATCACTATTACTATCCTCATAGGCCATCGAAAATTCATCACTAAAAAGTAATTTAACTATCAATAGAAATTGAATCTTTGCCGGAAAATATGTCCGGCCACCAATAATTTACTTTTTCCAAATCTGAAAATTGTATTTTATGATTACTCAAAAACAGATTTCCTAATTTAACTAAAATAAAATTAAATTGAAAAAAGAAGAAAAATTGAAGGAAAAAGAAATGAAGTAAAAAAGAGATAGATGACAGGAAGAGCCATGGCTTCTTGGCAGTAGCAAAATTGGGAAAGAAAATAAAGAAAATGTGAAATACAATACGATAATGAAAAGGAAAAGTTTAAAACAATTAATTTTTTTAAATAGAAAAGCTAAAACAAAAACTTAAAAGAAATAAACTCGTGTCAGTATGTTTATGTTACCATTTAACACAAATTTGGGTGGAACTTTTTAAGGGCACATATTCCACTTTAAAATTGTTCAGGGCGATCCTAGGATCCCCACAAAGTCGGAGTGTGTAACAGCAATTTCAGCCATAGTAAGAATGTGTTTTACCATTTTCCCAATCATATAATTACTTCTTTTCCAGCTTAATTTCAAAATTGTTGCTTAAAAACTTGATATTTCAGTAAGACTCCGGATAGATATATTCTGGACAGTCTAGAATACCAGAGAGCAAAGGGGGATCTGATGTTACCAGCATCAGAAGCTTGTTTGCTCCATCAGAGATTGCAGCAAGGCTATCATATTGATCAGGATCAAATTCGTTCAATGCAGAAGTAAGATATTCGCCGGCTGGGGTAGTCTTGACCTTTTCACCACCAGATTTAACCAAAGCAACAGTGCCATCTGGCTTATCAGTTGATGAGGACAGTGTTGGAGCATCTGTAGCACGTCCTTTGACATTGATATCATTTCTGTCACCCACAATTCAAGATGAAGTTAATAACCATGAAAGTACATAAAGACAATAGGGAAACCAGAATAATATATAAACAGTATACACCTTCCAGTTTCTCTATTCTGAGCAGTTGGAGCCTTTGGTAATGGAACAGACACCTGTGCAAGAAGAGCACAAACAAGCTTTACTGCTAACAACTTTAAGATGACTCTAAAACACTCTTTCAGCAAGAGCAAAATGCTTGAGCCACACAATCTATCAATTTCGCATAGATGATCAGAAATAAAACAAAAGCAAAATGCATTCACATGATCATTACGAGTGACTAATAGCAGAAATCTTATGATATAAATACAAGGATGTATAACGAACACCAGAGAGAGATTCATTTCATGGCACAAGTATTAACTCCGCTATTCTCCAATAATTCCAAATCACGATTACAATGTGTCCAAAGATGTCTGATGTGGAGCTAAAGGAGTTCCACTTTCCCTGTCAAGATAAACATCATAATGCAGGATATCTTCAGCTGGTTATTTCCCATAAATCAATATCACTCTGTTCTTCAGTATCATTCTCCATCTGTCAAGTAGTATCTTTTTTCTTTCTTATGAAAAAGTTTCATCTCTTACCCACTTTTGTTTTCTACGGAGAATTTTAGATCTCAATCTCAAGTTCTCTGCCTAATAATCAATGATGTCCACGATAAGGTACCCTCAAGTCCATTGAACTCGTCATATCAAGAGAAAATAACAGTGTAAGTGTTGAATACATAATAAAAAATATAAGTTGGTTATCTCCAACAACTTAAGTTTTTAAATGAGATGGCCACACACTTCACCAGTTAGGAACAAATGTACTAAAGAATGAAAACCTAGTATATCTGAGAAAAATACTCGGGACACCATTATTACCTGCGTTGATCCAGCTAGAGAGGCTTTCTCTGTCAAACGATCAAATAACTTCTCGTTTTCTTCATGCAATTTCTGTCAAAAAGATAAAACACATTAATGACTCAAATGAATAGCAAGATATATCTAACCAGGAAAAAGCTCAAAAGAGTTGGATTTCCATTTCCGCAACATACTAATTGAACATATAGATAAAGCCTAATCATCCTCACTGTCGCTCCTCTTAAACAAAATTTAACTAAAGAATACAACAGCATGTACTACATATACACAGTCAGAATGAATAACTACCTCAATAAGTGCGTCACGTTTTGAAAGTTCCTCTTCTAGCCTCTTGGTAACAGCTGCTGAGTCAATGTTATCCCTTGTTGCCTTCAAACCTGTTTGGTCTGCAGATCTCAACTCTGACCCATCTTTTAATCTAGCCTCACTGGCACGTACTGCCTCATTTAACTGTGATTCAAGACCTTGCAGTTTGGCCTACAATATACTGTGATCAGAAACTTCAAGCAGAACCATGTGCAAAAGGAAAATGTATTTCTTCACCACAAAATAAAAGGTGAAATGCAGTTTAAGTTTAAAAGAAATACAAAAACGAATAAAATGTAGATAATGCGAGAAAATATGATGATGAAGCAAACTTGCAGAAACTAAAAAAGTACAGTATAGAATGTTGACTGGATAGGTATCCATCACAAAATCGAAAACAGTGAGCCTTGAGACAATGATATCCTCTTTCAAGTTTGAGTCACTGAAATAGCTTCTGTACCATACAGGGATGCAACCACACATAAGTAAATGATAAACTGCTTGGCATGGAAGCATGAAGCATCTTGAACAGAGGCATCTTGAACAGTTAAAATGTTTGAGAAGTTCTTTCTTAAATATTCTCATTGTTGTCTACATAGATCATAAACTCCTTACAATCTTTTTAATTAAAGCTTGTAAGATCATAATCCCTAAGCCTCGAGGGTAAAAATGTATAATAGTCTTAAAAGATGTTTTTCCCTCAAGGGAAAAATGTATGATAGTCTTAAGATATTTCCCTCAAGGGAGAAATGTATGATAATCTTAACATCAAAAACCCCTTTATTGGTCTACGTAATCAATTTGAAAGTTTTTCGTTTTGGTCAGGTACATCAGGCCTGGACTGTAGCGCGACAACTTGCGGTGACGCATGAAGGCCCAGATAACAAGCTACCTTGATTAGTACTTGATATTAGCCAAAAGGCTGAGAAACGTAATAGCAACAATTTGAAATTAACCAGCAGTATACAACAATGAATGGAATAATGGAACAAGATAACATCTTAAAAGGTAGACTAACTTGATTAAGCTCTAGCAGATACATGACTTTAGAGAGAAAAAGGCAATTGTATATAATCAACTAACCTGCAACATCTGAATGGTTGAATCACGTTGTTGTATCTGCAATTTCTGTTCTTGCTCCAACTGTAAAAGTTGAGCTATTTGATTTCTAATTTGCGTATTTTGATCCTTCTCTGTCTTAAGTTCATCCATAATCATGATATTCTCAGCCTACATCAGAGGGAAAACACAGGATCTTCTTAGTAACAAGATTCTTGAATAGACATAAGGTTTGAATTTATCAGTTTGGACAGAGGAAAGAAAATTAGCATACTCTTAGGCCTCATTTTTTTTACATTAAGATTAAGATGATACATCTGAATATTAAGATATGCATTGAGATTTACATTTATTTAAAATTGAAAAGATATGCATTAAGATTTACATGTATGAATCTGAATATTAAGATCAAAATACTAAATAATTAAGATTGTTTGTTTCTCCAACATCTGAATGTATAAAAATTATCTTCATTTAAAAAGTTGATAAATATAATATTCAATAAAAACTTTTTTTTAATTAAGTACATCGATTTCACTAAAAGGCATCAAGAAGATACAAGGCAAAAAAATTACAGCAAAAGAAGGGGACTGCTCTTATACAAGAATTTAATAAATAACTAAAGAGCAAACATAGTCCAAATAAAGATCAACAGTGGTTAGAGAGGCCTAGTTGAACCAGCTATATAAGAAGACTTCAACAGTTGGATTTGAGATTGTGGTTAGGAGTTGAAATCAGATAAAAACATCTACAATTTATTTCATTCCAGATGCACCAAAAGATAGCAGCAGGGACCATAAACCATGTTCTTTCAATGTTAGTGGTGAATGATGACGTGGTTGATAACATATACTGATGAGTGATTCGCAGTTATTGTGGTAATAAGGATTGGTGGTGATGATTATAAAAAGTGTCAAGTAAATGGTGACAGTTATTGTAGTGATCGGTTGACGATGGTGGTTATGGGTGGTTGCAATTGAAAATGGTGAACGTTGGCAGCATAGTTGATAATGGCCGCAGTAGCAGTGGATGGATGGAATTGATGAACTGACATCTTTGTAGCATCCTTTGAATAGACATTTCAAGTATATTAAGAATTTAGTACAGATCTTAATTGTTCTAACCCACTAAGTGGTTATAACATAAAAATAAAATAAACACACTTAGCGGTAAAGATCTGAATGATTATCATTCAGATCTAAAGAATAGGAATAGAAACGTGTATAGTAGTAACATCAGCAGAACAAGTTACAAGTTTTGAACTATTGAGCAGTCCAATCATCCAATAAATAACAAGGACCAAGTAATTATCATAATGATGACTCACTTGGACATCACAGAACGAGATAAACGAGAAACCTTATTCCCAAACATGTAAAAGAAATTCTTCTACACCGAGTAACAGACTCACCATGTCGATAATTTAGATTCATCTTTTGTTTTTGTCTTGATCTTGCCAAAGGTAGATGATCAAGATTACAGGAAAATGAATGAGAGGAAGAGAGAGTAACATAAACAAAAACATGCACAATAATATTGCTGGGAACAGCATACAGCAGAGTAAAAGGTAACTGTGTCTGATAATATATAGAAGACCCAAAAGTACCTTATGTAAGCATATATCCTTCAATACATCTAAGAACAATTAACATAAAGACTTCCTCTTGAAGTACACTTTGGCAGTTTTCACACAACAAATATAGCACCACAATCTCTTAAGAGACACATGCAACCAAATAGTGACAAGTTCAATTTTAGTAGCAGAAATACGACCTTTCCGCCTTACCCTAACAAGATCCATCAGCTTTCACACAGCAAATATAGCACCAGAATCTCTTAAGAGACACAAGCAATCAACTAGTGAAAAGTTCAATTTTAGTAGCAGAAATAAGATCTTTACTCTTTTATTACTCTAACAAGAACCACCTGCTCTCACACAACAAAATATATCACCACAACCTCTTAAGGGAGGCATGCAACCAAAAAGGGGAAACATCCAATTTTAGCAGCAGAAATAAGATCTTTCCTTGTTTATTACTCTAACAGTAACCACCTTGAAGTTTAAAAAGTTACGAGAAAACAATATACAGGAAGTTTAGGTGATGAAATAATGAGAAAGAACAGGAAACAAAATGAAAAAGTTTGCATACCTTTAGATCTGACTGTAGTGCTGAAGAAACTTTCCATGCCTTCTGAACTTCATTGGAGTGTAGAACTCCCTGATCATTGGCCTGTTTCAGTTCCTGTTTTAGCCCAACTATTTCTTGCTTCAGATCAGCAATCTCTTTCTCCTTGTCATAAAGTTCCTTGCGTGTATCATTGGCCTACCAAAATAGAAAGAGTAAAACTCAATAAATTGACAGAATGATTCTTTCCATATGTATTACCAACCCACAGATCACTTGGAATTAGTGAGTGAATCAAACTTCCAACTTCTTAAAGTCAGTAATATACATCTACATAACTTAGTTAAAAAAAAACAAATTAATAGACAAGGATGTGGACCTGCTTGAGTGTCCACAGTCAACCAATCAAGACTTACAATATCTCTCCATTTCTTGATTGTATCTCGATTCCCAAGGCTTAGTGTGGCATTTCTAGCTCTAGCAGAAAAATTGAGGGAGGATAATGTCTCAGTCAAATTTGAAGCATTCGGACAGACATTAACAATCAGAAGCGTCTTTGCACTTCCACCTGCAAAAAGAAGAGAAAAACATTAGAGGTATCTAGCCAGCAAATAGAGTTACAAGGAAAAACAGAATAGCAGAAATTAGGAACATGTAAGAGGTGTTGTAGCAACTTATTACACAAGATACTTAAATTGTTAAAGAGACTTATTTAATTTCGACTTCTGCTTATCAACTAATCTGCTCAATAATCAATATGCAGCTTCAAATGATAAGCACCACTTGTGTTGAATTTGACCATCTTCTCTAAAAGCTTAAATTGTTAGAGATTGCATGTTATTACTTAGTTATATCTTCACTACAACCCCTCTAAGTGCAGGCCTGATTTTTCTCATGAACCAAACGCATGAAATTATCATTTTGATAAAGAGCAACAGTGAGAATTGAAGCAGGATATCGCCTGCTCTGACACCATGTTGAATGGTGTGAAAATCTAATATAAAAGTTTAAGTTGTTCGAAAGAACACCTTTGTTTACCTAATTATATCTTCACCAACTTGCACATTAAGTGAGTTTCTGAATTTTGGCCTACACAACTCCAAACTCTAGGAGAAAAGGTGTCGGGCTAAAATCAAAGAGCAGAACCCAGAAAGTGCACCCTTCAGAAAGCCTCCCCTTTTATTTGGAAAAGCCATGCACATATCCAGCCAAATATACATTTTATGATTTTATGATAAAGTGTAAGGTGGATCAATCAAACTATACATACATATATTACCATACTCAATATATCAACTTAGCAGTTAGGTGACAAAAATTATGCCTCGGGAAACCAGAGGCAACGGCCTTGCTCTTTTTTGATGGAGTATCATTGATAGCATCAACAACATGATGCAGATAACACCAAAAGAGAGATTGTTAACTATAACAGTGAGGCAACAGTCTCATACTTGTCCCCATTCGCAGTCCATCTTTCTTCCCTTGAAATATATATGATTAGTTACATGTTTAAATATTTGTAACAGTGTCTCAAGTTGAAAGATGCGAAAAATATGTATCATGTATAGTATCTTAAAAGCTCCTAGCTACAAAACAGTTTTCACATGTATTTCCCCCATATACACACTCTCATTTCATGGCTTTAGTTTGAACTGACAAGGACCGTCCTCACACTTTTTTTACTGATTTCTTAAGCTGAACATAGTCTTATCAATCATAAGAATATGAAAGTTGGATTTCTAAAATTATTTCCAAATCCCTGTATGATACCACCCAGAAATCTAAAGCTACAAGTAATTACAATAATATAAATCAATCAATAAATCAATAATGCCTCAATCCAAAGCTAGCTATGGTGGCGATAAAAGT
This sequence comes from Solanum sejunctum, assembly GCA_025642045.1. Lineage (NCBI taxonomy): Eukaryota > Viridiplantae > Streptophyta > Magnoliopsida > Solanales > Solanaceae > Solanum > Solanum sejunctum. The sequence goes on from JAOTQJ010000007.1 coordinate 4,338,823, forward strand.
AAACAAAAAATAATAAGAACTTTAGTTGCAGTAATAGAGAAGAAGAGTGTAAAAAAGATGAGAGTAAATGTCAACATAAAATCAAAAACATTGAGTAGAGCTCTTCAATCTAACTGAAGATCAGTTAACTGAATATTACAAAAGAGTCCTTCACCATACAAGAGAAAGATGACCTCATCCTCTAGTATGATAAGCTTTAGTCCGTGAGCATATCTAAGAGAAATTAGAAAATACCTAATGAAACAGCTTATATACCAAGGCATATCGCTTGAGACCTACTTTTAACTGAAAGAAACAGTGGCCTACAAGCATATCTAGAAGAAGCTTGCAAATGACCCAGGACAACTTTCAAATAACAAGGTCAACAAGCTACTCCCTCTATTTCAATTATGTGTCTTACTTTCCTCTTTATTCTATTTCAAAATGAATATCACTTTCTATATGGAGTAATCTTTTAACTCAAACATCCCACCCAGCAATGTTTAAGACCACAATATTTAAAAATCTTCCTTCCTTTTCTAAACTCCGTGCCTAGTCAAACTAAGACACACAAAATGAAACGGACGGAGTAATAACTTTCTTTTCCTTCTAAAGCAGAAATAATTGCACATAAGCATGAGTCTGTGCGTGGGTCTGTGTGTATTATATGTATTACTATTACCAACATAACAAAATTAAATAATATGAAACAGAATATTAAAGAATATATTGACCAATACTATAATCAATTGGTTACCTAGTGAGTCTGCAAGTACTTTGGTGAGCATTGAATTTCCATAAGGAACAATGTCTTTTTTTGATGTCAAGGAATTCAAAACATCTCCCAATCTGCATGTCCATATCAAAACTGAGTATACAGCTACAGAAAAGAGCAGTAAAACACAGTATGACAGTTTTTTTTCTCTCATTTCTAATTGTTTCGCGAGGGTATAGGCAATTAATATTTCACAAGCATCATTATAAAAACTAATTTAAGAAACTGGTTTTCCTTGGGTAACTATGTTCTCAAAAGCTCTAATGTAATCAGCCCGTGTGTAGGAGCTCTTGTCACACACTTGATTGTGGGATCAACTATCCTCTTTAAGCTTCCATGTCTAAGCCCTGGTAAGGTTCTTCGCTTTGCATCGAATTAAACCACATGTTCCACCGCTTGTTGAGAAATAAGACATAAGATAAGCATTTAAAAGGCAATATTTGATTCCAGTTTAAAAATCAGCACATGAATGTCATCAGCTAAAAAAAGGCATTCAGAGTTCCAATCCAAAAACAGAAATATACTGAGAACAAAGAGATGGTCTCATGGGGCCAAAAATGTGAAGTGGTGCAACAACTTCCATTTCTGATCCAACAAATACATTATAAACTCCATACTATAATGTCCTAGGCATGGGAAGCAAACATGGACGGGTTGAGAATAAAGTACTATTTATAACAACATGAATAACTTACGCGGAAAGAGATTTCATGACATGAAGCAACTCTGTTGCATGTTCCCCACTATCCTCTTCAATAGTGTTTGCACTTCCAGCCAAATCAACAAGAGAAAGTTTGCTGTATGAGGTCTCTCCAGTGATCAAGTTGGAATAATGTATATGTACTGTGACGATCCTAAAAATTGCAAGACCAAAGAAACATAAAACAAGAACTTAGAAAAAATGGTAAGCACACCTATATTTTTCTCCAAACAATTCAGGAAAAGAAATGCATCATATTTACTAAAAGAAAGTCAGAAACTGCATTTACATACCAATAAGCACAGATACATTCAGACAGAGACATAACAGAGACAGGGTTGTGCCTACATGCTAATCATGATAGTTTTTTCTTTCTTCCCTTTCCAAACTTTAAATTAGAAAATCGGAGTTTCAAGAATAAAAAGTTAAGCCAAGAGTATGAAGGAGTGTACAACTGATGCAGTTTCAAATACCTCAACCAAATAAATTATATGCAAAGCAATGAGTTCAACACAGAGGAACAGTAATTTTTGACAAATCAGAATCTGGACTGATATTGTGACAGGAATGAACAAATTATTCTTATGTTGAGTATGTCTTTTTTCACCATTTTGAATGTGAACGTGTCCAACATGAACTAGATTGCTTTTCTGAAGAAAAACACAGTTGTCTCCAGAACTGTCAAACAATATATTACAAAATATCTCAAGTTTTCATGGACATCTTGCTCAGAGGACTTCAGAGTAACTCATGGGCAGATCATAAAGAATCAAGAAAGTTGACTTTCCATAAACATAGATGAGAAGAAGGATAGAATCAACAGTAACAGACAAATACCAACTGGAAAGAGTTGTAGACCATACAGATGAGAAACTCTAAACTTTGATCCATCACTTCCTCGATTCTGAAAAGCAAATTTGAGAACTCTGCCAAAGTCTATTGGATTTTCAACTTTTTCTTGCAGAAGTTCTACAAAGCAATCCAATGACCCCATGCGAACCTTCGGCAGATCAGTTCCAGAATTTATGAGCAAATCTCGTATCTGCAATAATTGGAAAATCCCTAACATCAAAAAATTTGGGTATGGATTCCATATAGGATCAGCATACATAATGCTGAAGATGAGAAAGCAATCAAATCTAAAAGATAGACATCATATAAAACCTGTTCATTGTGAAGTTCAGAAATTGAAACTGAGAAATTAAATTTGGATGTCAATGTTGCATCGGAGTTGGCTAGATCAAAGAGCTCCTCAAAACACCTAGCATATAAACCACGATCGTGGTTGGATCCTTCCTGCATGAAGGGGGAACGTGAGGAACCAACCTTAATTTCAAACCAACAGCTTAAATAGTTGAGTATTTGGCAGATCAAAACTTGGTAAAGGCCCAAGGTATTCAATGTGTCTCAACTATACCATCGAAATTGAAATTTGAATATCAACACCAAGTATACAAACTTTGAAAATTAACCTCCTAGTGGAAAGGTTTCATAAGATCTTATGCATTTAAACCTTTCCCAGATAAAACATCACAGTTGGCAGTTTTTCAGAATGCATAAAGAGAACAAATGTACAAATCGTTCAAAAGAAACAGATGAACTTAAAGGTAAAACAGCCGTGAAGAGATGAGCGAGAGACCATTGTGTGGGTCTTTCCTGAGTGTGCTTGCCCATAAGCAAATATAGCCACATTGTATCCATCAAATGCTGACTGAACAAATGGCTGAACATCACTAAAAAGTTCTACTGCACAAGGAGAAACTAAAAATGTTAAGTTACACATTCATTCAAGATCTAGTATAGAAAGAAAACAAGTAAATCCCCAATACCTTGTCCAACATGAGGTCCATAAACCCTGTCTAACTCAAAATCCTTCTTCGGATTAGCTCCACTATCATCAGCAGTATTGATACGAACTGTAACATCATCAGGAAATTCGACAATGGATGGACCTTCATCTTCAAAAAGAGGTCTCACACGACAAAACACTTTGATGTTTCCTGAAATAATAAACATAAGGGCATCTACATGTATTATGTACTACAAACACATCTGGTATATCTCTATGCCTATCAATAGGCGCCAAACATTCAGTCATAGTCCTGATTGTCTTTTTCTGGATTGTAGTGTATTCTAGATTTGAACATTTCTGCATGAAGGGAGAGCTCATGAATGAACATATCAATTGCTTTTGACAACAAACCATAGAATGTGTGCTAACCATCTGCATTTACTCAATTTTGAACCTTTATTGGGAATAAGCAAATAGCCTAGCTAAACAACGTGTCACTGTTCTTACAACTGGAAGTTTTCAAGATAGTTTATACATGTATTGTCCAGTGTTTTGAGAAGTGAGAAGCGGAAAAAAGCGATAGGTCTCGCTTCACAAAAGCGAGAAGCGTGAAGCAATTCTGTGAAGCGAAGCACGCGCTTTTTAAAAAAAAGCGCTATTTAGTATAAAAATAAAAATATATGAAACATGCATAGATAAACCATCAAGAACTCAATAGAAGTAATATAAATCTTTCAAGTTTCAACTTAGATTAAAAAGTAAATAGATAGTCAAATTGCATATAGCAAATAACATAAGTACATAACCAAAAGACAAAGTGAGAAGAAAAAGAAGAACAACTTACCTGGCAGACGAGGTGTTGCGAAGTAGAAGGAGAAAGTCGCAAAGAAGAAAAGACAAGATGTCGCGAAGCAGAAGCAGAAGCTCTTAGTTGCGATAGTAGGTCAAATTAATTTCAAAACTATTAAACATTAAAAAGAAATTTAAAAAAAAAACTAAACTAAAAAGTGTCACTTCAGTGCTTCTCGCTTCAGCGCTTTGAAGGTTGAAGCGCACGCTTTTTCAAAGGCCTCACGCTTCAGATCTAAAAAGCGCAAGGACCACGCTTCGCTTCGAGGCGTGCTTAAAGCGTGCTTTTGATAACACTGGTATTGTCGAAAGTCAATAATACTTACTGGAATGTTATCAGGCTGAATCATTTGATAAGCAGCATCAAATTCATTTCCTTGGCCATCATTTGCCTCTTCCACCTGAAACGTGTGAGTCTGGAGTGAAACGATGTCAGAGAGAAACTTGAAAAGGTCTTCGTCCCTAATGGCCCTAGCAAAGTCATCACACTTCAGAGTTTGACGTTTGACTTGATCAGCTTGCATCCTCGCACGAAGGGTGAGCTCATGAATGACAACAAAACCATAGATATGTGTGCTAACCATCTGCATTTACTCAATTTTGAACCTTTATTGGGAATGAGTAAATGCAGACAGCACACATTCTACGGTTTTGTTGTCAAAAGCAATTGAGATGTTAATTCATGAGCTCACCCTTCGTGCGTGGATGCAAGCTGATCAAGTCAAACGTCAAACTCTGAAGCGTGATGACTTTGCTAGGGCCATTAGGGACAAAGAGCTTTTCAAGTTTCTATCTGACATCATTCCACTCAAGACTCACAAGTTTCAGGTGGAGGAGGCAAATGATGGCCAAGGAAATGAATTTGATGCTGCTTATCAAATGATTCAGCCTGATAACATTCCACTAAGTAATACTGACTTTCGACAATACATGTATAAACTATCTTGAAAACCTCTAGTTGCAAGAACAGTGATGTGTTGTTTATCTAGGCTATTTGTTGGCGTTGATTATCCGTAAAAACTATGAGTTGATTGAACTTTCTAAAGTTGTTCTTGTACTTTTTATGTTCTATATGATACTATCATTACTGAGAGACAAGCAGATTTCTTCTGTCTACCTGTGTTTCTAATATTTTCATTCGAATTCTATTCTGTACTTTTACCTAGTATTAGAATAACGTAAATTTATTTTGATAAAATTTAGTAAGGTTAGGTGGATGTCTTGCCTTGGGGTATAGTAGGGTAGCAGGAGTAGTCATGTTTTTATATCATGTGTTGTCATTATTCGTCTTATACATGTTGATGTTATCGTATTTACACACTATCATGTGCTTTGTGTTGTTAGTTGTCCTTTTTGTTTCCTTTTCTTTTCCTTTCCATTTTTTTCCATATCTAGTTTACTCTGCTTATGGGTTTTAGAGACGAGGGTTCCCAGAAAACAACCTCTTTCTACCTTGTGAGGTAGTGGTAAGGTCTGCATACACTCTACCCTCCCCAGACCCCACTTGTGGGATTCCACTGGGTATTTTGTTGTTGTTGCAACATTTCATGTATATTGAACATACACGTGTGTGTATAAGTTGTGATGTATATGCACAGATTTTTTTTCTCAAAAGAAATCATATATGCCCATTTTAAGAGACAAGGTTGGAAGCTAGAACAATAAAGCCAGGAGCATAGACTAAATACCTTGGGCAGTTAATAAGTCATTAAATAACCTTTTCTTCTCTGATATCAGAGGTGCGAGTCTAGCTTCTGTTTCAAGTGCAGCTTCATCTGAATAAATACAGAAAGAAACCAAACAACAACAACAAAATATGATTAGAACGCTAGTTAACAGAAGCCATCATAACCAAAACTCATTAGACAAAAGGGCAGTAGATGACAAAGGAAAAGACCAGAAAGAATTTAGCTATACAACATTCGCAGAAATCTTTCCGCAGAGGCTTCGGAACTTGATTAAACATATGAAGAAGTTGTGAACTAACTTCAAGTTGCATCTGTGTCTTACTTTTGGTTGATCCATCTATTACAAAATCAAAAAAAAGAATCTCCAAAATCCTTATAATTTACAGGTGTTTGACAGGGTCTCGAAAAAGGATATGTTAGAAAAGCAATCTAAAGGGAGAGGGAATGGAAAAAATGAAACATACGGTACTTTTAATTTGAACTTACTAAAAACTGTTGAATTTCAAGCATCTATCTTAATCCATAGATTATCTTTTTTCCTGCAGCTACAAACAGAAACCCTTTTTTTAGTAATGGAAAAAAAAAGGGATTCTCTTTGTAGCTGCAGGAAAAATGATAATCTATGGATTAAGATAGATAATTGAAACTCTTAACACTTGATTATGCAATTAATAGAGTTTACTGATGTACTAAATCGGTGAATAGGGCATTGTGAGTTACCAATACTGAACTTTTCCAAATACGGTATTATTATTAATGATGACATATTACATAAATTTGTTAGGACTAGTGACAAAAAAAACGTACACATAAAACAAAAATACAAGAAGAACGATTGTTGAAATATAATAATTGATAGTAATAAAGATTAACCTTCTTATCTTAGACAAACAAGTTAGCAAGGATAAACTTCTTAATTGTGGAAAATATAGACTCTTAACTAAATCTTCAACTTTGATATCTCAAATGTGATGGTAAATTTAAGAACATAGTGAAGCAGATCATTATGATAAGATTTTATATCAAATCTAAACTTTATTGACTCACTTTAATTAGAGTTATGCAGAAAAGGCATCACAAAGATGCTTAACATATAGCCACATGCCTGTAGGCATTCTCGAGGAGATTAGAACTTTATCTTTAAGAAAGTCTCGGGGCTTTGACTGGAGATAAAATTATAATTACTTTAAGAATGTCTAGAAGCATGTGCCAGCGGTTATTTGGGTTGAACTGGGTTGGACCTCATGGAAGGCATCAAAAAATAGAAGTGCACATGTAAATACACAGATATAGTACAGTTCGTTTACCAAGCTTGCGGGTTCTATCAGCAAGTACACCGAGGTAGCGTGTCACACGATCTAGTTTAGCGATGGAATATTCCTGCAGGTCGCTGGCTTCTTGTCTCAGCTCTGAGTAATCTTCCCTGACAAGCTGGCCCGAAGAAAAAATGTATACATTCAGTAAGAAATTACTTAATTGCTTTTCCCCTGAACAGATAATGTTATGTACGAATAAGATCTTTTTGATTTCCAGAAGAAGGCACCCAAAATTACCCTAAGGGGTAAAATAACATTAGCTCCTTTCAAAGATCTAGCAGCAATAAAGCCTTGTGCTTTTAATATAGTACAAGTAATCATGGAGTCCATGATAACACATTACATCAAAACAACTTTTTAAAAGGTTTGATTAATTCTAAGCAGGATGTCACTTCAGCAAACTGGAGAAACGTGCCAAATACAAAGTTCACATCACTGTATTTGCATGAATAGGCAGCAATTGGTCTTTTTATAGTGTCTTCTTCTTGATTTATCTTACTTTTTCACTGCATTACGTGGTCCAGTAAGTCATCCATGTCTGATATAGGAATAGTATATTGGCACGGCATTCCAACAAAAATACGGAGGGTAGGGCTAAGGTCTACTTCCACTCTACCCTCCCAAACCCCACTTGCGGGACTATACTTGCGGGACTATACTGATACTTGCATCAATCACTTGTGCAGATTCTTCAGTGTAACTAGCAGTTAGCAAAAAACTTAAGTCATACCTACTAGATACTTCCATATATACCTATACTGGATACTAGAAAGAAATTTTAATGGGATCTTTCACCCTAAAACTGGAAAGAAATTTTAGCCTATTAAATCAATTGAGAACCTATAACTTTTCCACCACTCAAGAGTGTGAGTGTGTACTTGTATCAATCACATGTACTACCACTAAAAATGACATTGGCATAAGTAGTACCAAAGACACCTTCTATTGAAAACGGGAAATTGATTATGGAGATTCCGTGAGGTCAGAAATTAATACAGACTCTTATCTCTAGTAATTAATGTCTTGGTGACAACTGATGGAGATCTCTTTGCTCCACATGCCAAAGTTAGTACTATTAATTGTGTATCCAAGACAAATTTACTTGAGCCTGCACTTTATCACTAGAAAGTAAATACTAGAACTTGTAGATAGAGATATCTCTCTCTCTTTTTTTATTTTGATGACAAGCGGATAGATAGAAAGATCTCTCTCTCTCAAACAAAACCAAAACTACATGGAATGTTGCCAAGCCAACCATTTTAAACAGATCAAAAAAAAGCTCAATATAATTCCAAAATGGAACCTTTTTTTTTTATTTGCACCGGTGTCCAAGTCTCTTTGAGCCCCGATAATCCCGGGGGTGCACAAGCCCTCGACAAGGAATTTTCCCCAAGTACACCACGGTTAATTCAGGTTTTACCCAGTCCGATGGCCCTCAGAAATTGTTTGCACCTAGTGGGTTTCGAACTTGAAACCTTGAAAGGAATACCAAAATGGAACATTTACGCCATCATTCAAAAGTAATTCAACTTTTCTAATAAATTAAGAAATTAACACTCAAAACTCCCATCCCTCTATCTTCTTCAACAGAAAATATAATTGATAGCATTTGGAGTTTGAAGAAATTTCAATGATTGGAAAGTAGACAGGGCTGCTGAATTTTTCAACCTTCTGAAAGAAAATCAGCAGCTATCTTTTTCAGTAAGTTCCTGCTACAAAGATCTAACATAGTTACATAGGTACTATCCTGAAAAACCTTGGACATGGAAGCAAATTTGGAAGTCCAAAAGACGTTTTAAAGACAGGCGCTAATTCCATTCATAAGATAAAGGCCAATTATATATGTTTGTATTGCTTTTGCCACAGAATGAAACAAGAAAATGACGCAGAAATAGTTTTGTAGGTGCTAGAGGCTTTACAGGATTAGCTGGGGTAGTTCTGGTTTGATGCTCCTCTGCTTATATTGTACAGTGGCCACAGCACAATCCTCATGCTGGTTTATTTATAATATTACCTACATCTCTGTCTCGAGCTAACCACATAGAATTTGAAAAAAAGCTCCATTAGCGACTAAGAGGGGCCAAAGAGAATTCAATATACTTCCAAACGGAATCTTTTGCCAGTGGTGGAAAAAAATTCAATTCATTAAATAAATTTAGGATCTTGATTACAAACTTTTCGAATCTCCAATAGTATTAACTGTACACTAGTTCTACAATATACACAATCTATTAGCAAGCTAACCATTCCCAACAACAAAGACCAAGATTGAATTTTTCACCCGAAGCAAAAAAGAACTTAATAATTAACATTTTCATCTCTCAATAACACTGCTGTACATTAGTATCAATCATTCTAACAGCTATAATGACCATTAATACTCTACCGCTAGTTTCCAGAAAAACTTCGAACTCGAGTAAATACAAAAAAGGAGACATCTTTCCAATTGCATTGTATTTTAGAACACTTCAATATCCAAAAGAAAAACACTAATATCTGCAGATAAAAGTACTACCAACTTTTCCATCTCTAAGTAATATAATTGTACACTAATTCTAGAAACAGACAAAATCTAGTACAAGCTAACCATTCCCAACAACAAGGACCAAAAATGAATTCCAAAAGATGAGTTCTTCACCCTAAATAACTAACTTAAGAACATAATAATTAATATTTCCATCTCTAAATAACACTAACGTACTCTAGAATCAATCACTCTAACATCTATAAATGAACAACAACAAAAAACCCTCAGATTAAACATCTATAAATGAACATAGCCATTAATCATCTACCACTAGACTAAAAAAAAAAAAAACTTTGAACTAGAGTAATTACAACAACAACCAAAAAAAAAAAGGAGATATCTTTCCAATCGCATTGTATTTTAAAACACTTCAACTCTGTTCAATTATACAAAAACACACTAATATCAGCAAGCTAACCATGTCCAACAACAAGGACCAAAAATGAATTCCAAAGTTGAGTTTTTCACCCTAAATAGCATAAGAACATAATAATTAACATTTCCATCTCTAAACAACACTAATGTACGCTAGAATCAATCACACTAACATCTATAAATGAACAATGACGAAAAAACCTCAGCTTAAACATCTATAAATGAACATAGCAATTAATCATCTATTACTAGACTTGAAAAAAGTAAAACTTTGAACTCGAGTAATTACAAAAGAAAAAACAGGAGATATCTTTCCAATCGCATTGTATTTTAAAACACTTCAACTTTGTTCAATTATTAAAAACAACACTAATATCAGCAAGCTAACCATGTCCAACAACAAGGACCAGAAATGAATTCCAAAGTTGAGTTTTTCACCCTAAATAGCTTAAGAACATAATAATTAACATTTCCATCTCTAAACAACACTAATGTACGCTAGAATCAATCACACTAACATCTATAA
>JAOTQJ010000007.1:4357186-4369390 GCA_025642045.1 Solanum sejunctum
TGATTGGAGCCCAAAGTTTCAGAATAAGTGATTTCTGAATGTAGGTTGTGTCTAGGATACATCGTAGCTAGTAACTCTCACTGCCAACAATGTCATCAACGATATGGATCTACCACCAATCGCTTCCATTTTATATTTAAACCACCACTCAAATTGTACAACAATCACTTTTATGAACTATCATCGAATATATCCATTTAGATCATTAATCAACACCTTACAATCTAATAATTTGTGAAAGTAGTATTAAAAATTATTTTATATAAATTTTAGGTTAATAAAATTTAGTTAATTTTCTTATATCCTCACTTTTAAAAAGATTAGCATAAATGAAGTTAGAAAAGAGGAAATAAATTTAAAGAAAAAGAGGTACAAATTGTCAGTGAAGTGTCACGGAATTGCATCAGAGAAAGTCACTCTACACATAAAGTTTGTATAATGTAATATTATATCGATTCAATTAAAACATGATATCGGGACTTAACCCAATATCTTACGAATAAGCTGACAACAACCAGACAACACTTGTATCTGCATTCCTAAAAGCTCCAATCTTTCAAAAAGATTCAGGGCATGTCAAGCTTTGATAAGGTTCTTTGCTCTGTATCAAATTAAATTATATGCTGTATCGTTTATGCCGATTCCACATTTGATTATAAAATTTTGTAGGTTATCAATAGCTTATTAGTGAATTTTATGAATTGATTACCGAATTGCATGTCATCAATCTCGAATAGAGCCAAAGATTTATTATTTTTTGGCTTTGAAGTATGATGGAATAAAACAAAATGACTCTTTAAACTGTCTGCGCTTCTTTCAATTGTGTAGTAGCAGTTAATCAATGCAACTTTCGACGCTCATCATAGGTCATCTGGAAACAGTCGCACGACGTTTTTAAACATAGGGGTCAGGTTGCAAACATTCGACCTCCCCTTACTCCACAATGGACGAAAGTTTTTGAGACAATAAAATAATATTATTATTGTTATTGTTGTTGATTACCGAAATGTATGATAAAATATTTTTACTAAACACTTTTGACACGTGCAACAAGAATATAAACGACACGAGGTAATGACAAACGAGATGTTCTTTTACATTTTTCAATTTCTCGTCGTATTAGTATAATAATTACTATTTCAGTCCCCAAATCTTCAGGGTCCTGTTGGAATGGCCCCATCAAGAATTTCAAGTGTCCACTTTTGTCCTTAACAAAATAAGTTCCGGAAAATTAGGTCCTTGGTTGTCCTGTTGACACGTGTACACTCTTCTACCTGATTTTTGACTTATTTATCTCTCTAATAATTTCATCCTTTTTAAATAATTTGAAATCATAGTTTAAAGAGACACAAATATTGATGATAATATTACACACTGTATTGTATTGAAGTATAATAGAAAAAAAATAGTAAAGATTTGCCTCTAAGGTAATATGTACTGTGCGATAAGAATGTATCATTTAAACTTAAATGTAAGTTATATAAAAAAGAAAACTATTAAAAACACTTTTGAAATTGGCACAAGTTATCAGTTTCATACTTGAACAATTGACCATCTTAAAATATTTTTCTACTTGACTAACTTAATTAAAATACTCCCACGAATTATCACAAGTCTTAAAAGCATCTCTTAATTTATCAAGAATTTAGGAGTATATTTCACTCATGTTACAAGATTAATGGTGTGTTTAAATTTAGTTAGTCAAGTAAATGATATCTTTAGCACTATCAATAATTTATGAATAAAACGAATTATAATTCGTGTTAAGTTTAAGAGGTATTTTTAATACTTTTCTCTTATATAAAATAATGATTAGATCAACATTATCATATGAGATAAAGTGTCTACTATTTAGAAGGCTCATATTCAAAATTTGAAGTAATGAAAATGAATGCGTAAGTATATCAAATCTATTCAATTATGAACGAAATTATGCTTGACAAAATGGGATAATGTCGATATTGAACAGGATATAAAATGTGAGATTTTAAACATGTGAAGAAGAAATGCGATGATGGACCTTACAAGATTCTGACTGTATTCTAGCGCGATAAGTTTTGATATTATTTTATAAATATCTTGATATATATATAAAAAAAGGAATAGAGTTCTTATTCTTTTTTCTACTTTAGTTTATGTGTGGTTAAAAAGTGGGAATACCAAAAATATGTTATAAAGAGAAAAAAAAAAGTTAAAAGATACAAAAATGATAATGATAAGAATATAATATTGAATCGTACATATAATTTGTATTTGACTCGTTTCCCACTTTTTAGACTTGAGTTAATAATAAGAAATAATTATTTTCAAAAAAGTTTTGACTAGCTTTAATTACCAATGTAAGAGGATTAAGAACATATCATTTTCTACTTGGACAAGCTTACTCACATTTAACATTGAAGTAATTCAATAAATAGCTCATATGTATTTTTATATATTTTATAATCAATGCTCCCTCAGTCTTATATTAATTATATCACGTTGTTATTTTTTTATATATTTTTAAAAAATTATGACTAAAAATACCTTTTTATTACTTTACACTTATCATTTATTCAATAAATTGCACTTTACTTAAGAAAAAACCTAACAACATGATAAAGAAATCAACTTTAAGTCTATCACCAAAGGATATGGTGCCATGGCTGGATTTATTTTCTCCTTTAATCAGAGGTCTCGGGTTCAAGTCCTAGGAATAAAAAATTTTTTAATAGGCAGTGTTTTTTCCCAAATGAGGCCCTACACGACACAAAATTCAAATATAATCGGACTCCAATGTGAGCACCGAACACCATGAGAAATCAAAAGAAAGAAATGTTAAAGTCTAATTTGATTCAATCATGAAAACTAACTCACATAGGGAGATTGTCGATGTGGAACACCAACACCCTCCCTCCCTCAAACATATTTAGAATTAGATATTTGGAGTGTAAATAATATAAAATAAAAAAATTAATCCGCACTAAACTATATATATGTAAAGTAATATATTACACGCTTTGTTTTATTTATGTGGCATTTTTTTATTTTTGATTCGTTCAAAAAAAAATATTAGCTTGCTCTAACTGAAACAATTTAAATTTTATATCATATCAAGTCAAAATGTATCATTTTTATACAAATTAAAAAAAAATCTTAACTATCATATGTAATTAAAATGTGTCACATAAAATGAACCGAGAGAGTCGTTAGTTTTGGCTGTCTATCCCTAACAAGTTATTTGGAGAGAAACTATCTCCTTGAAATTGAATGAATAGTCAAAATCTACAGGACAAACTTATTATTTTTTCACTTTAATTTATGATTGATTGTACTTTTACTTTTTCAGTACATGTATTTTAATATATTTTCTTGAATTAGTAAAACAAACTACAGTGCATTTTTGTTCCCTCCCTTGAGATCATCAATAGACATATTCTTTCACTGATTGGTGACTATACTTCTTTTTCTTTTTTTAAATTTTTTTTTTCAAGTGGTAGGTGTTTTGATCACATTTTATAATGAAAATAAAATAAATAAAGTAAGTTTTTATTTGTAAATAAATCTTTAGGCTCAAACCATACGTATGCATACCCATTTAAGTGTAATATGAAAAATAACAAAATTATTCTAAGGTTTATGTAGAAAAATAAAATTATATATTTCAAGTGTTTAATTCATAAAAATTATTATTCATGCAAGATTATATAGAAACACATTAAGATTTTAGAAAAGCTTTCAAGAAATATTTAGGGAAAATTCAATTCGTTCACAACTCAATCAATTTGGGTCATGGGGCATAGGGAAGAACACATTCATGTTCTAGTTAGTTTTACATATTTGGAAGATTTGAATTTTGGAATAACTTGGAAGAACTCATAAGATTCTCTTGAAATTCCTAATTTTTTCTTTTTTTTAGCCCCAGTTTTTAAGATGAATTAGCGTAAATAGTTGAAACTTCATGCTTAAGAATTGATATAGAGTCAAAACAGCCTCAAAACGACAGAGTTTTAGTCTAGGACGGATGAGAAAAAAATTAGAATGTCCTTGCTTTTAAAACTGATCGTCAAGTACCATTATGGAGCAAGTTTGCGATGCGAACTTGTTCCATTTTAGTTCATTTTTTGACTGAAAACTTCAAATGCGTTCAAGAATTATTTTTCTATAAAATAACACATAAATTGGATTTGTTGGACGCGTTTATGTGTATTTTATGAAAATCTCATTATCCAATGCGTTTTATGAATAAAACTCACAAATGAACTATGACAGAGCAGGTCTGTAACGTGGACTTGTCGTGTACCCTTCTGGTTTTATAATTTTGCTCCGAAAAATTATCTTTTGATCTGGTTGGCCTAAAATTCAACTGAGATCATTTTTTCGCATAATTTTTCGTGCTAATCGCGATTCAGACCTTAAATTTGCTAAAAAGGCTAGGGATCATGCATTATACAAGAAGTTATGATAAAATCGATATATTAATTTTTTGAGTAAAACGTAAAATATAAATATCTATATAATTCTACCAAGCTAAACGATGTTTTAAAGAAGAGAAAAGAATCAAATGCTTTTTCATCCTATCCCTATCTTTTCTTTATTAGAAATTCTAGTGTCTAAATTGGGTGGTTTTGATACCTATATTGAAAAAATACCAAAATTTATGGCCAAATAAGGACTCTTTTTGCTATCCCCAAAGCTTCTTACTTTTTCTTATTCCAATTTCTCTTTTTTCTTTCTCTTCCCCAATTGGGTTTTTGTGCTCTTTTATTTTGGCAAAAATGCTTCCACCTTTCTCAAAAAGCCTTTGCCCTTTCTTTAAACCTTCTTTTTGGGGATTTAATCCATTTTAAATTGATAACATGCTATTAAAGTGGGATGATAAGATTTCCATAAAATAAAATTAAAGTGTGTAATTAAAAAATAGAAAATAAAATAAAAAAACATTTAGCTATTTTCTCAAACTTAATTACTAGTTATAACATATTAGAATGTATTGATGGTATATTCTATCTTAAAATTTTGGTGGACAATTTCCTTCATTTCATATTAATTATTTTTATTATTAAGATATTTTATCTCAATTTATTTATCAATTTATTAATCAAGTTTTGTATAGACCAACTTGATTTTCTTCCGCAAAGATCTCAGATAAGGGAATCTTGGGAGAGCCATCGAGTTCAGCAATGATGGAGTCAGAATTTTCTTGAAGAGGTTCAAAATGTTAAGAAATAGACACATAAATTAATCAAAGAAGGTTCAACATTTATTCTATATACATAAAAAAATTATTTTACTATATATATAGAATATAATTTTTCGTTGAAGGAGGTTCGGATGAACCCCCATCTTAATTATCATGTGGCTCCACCACTGAATTTTAACCATAGTCCATGTACAATCTAGATCTGATCAACTGTTCATTCTACTTCTTCTACAATTTTGACAGTCAATAAAGAAGGCATCTCAAGATAATAGGAAAGTAGATTGTGTCTCGATCGAATAGTACTAAGATAAAATTAATCATATCATTCTCATTCTATTCCTATAGTAACATTTTATTGATATTGTAAACAAGTTTACAAATTAGAAAAAAGATAAATTAAGGAGTAAACAAGTAAAACTATTCTTATTTATAATTTCTTACGAGAAATTTATAAAAAAGAAAACAAATAATTAATATGGCACAGATGGACTATTTAGAATTGTCTCAGTTAATTTTTATTTATCACTATTTCATGTATCGAGATCAAACTATATGAACTTTTCACCAATATTTTAAGATATATTTTTTTATTATAATAATATGAGAAATATTGCAACTTATAATATTTTTCATATAGTTTTCAACCATTTAAATTTTAAATACTTCAATTTAACTTTAGAGTTTCGTCAAATTGATCTTGAAAAATAAAATAATGACAAGAAAAAATGAACTGACGGAGTAACTCATTAAAATAATCAAAACCTAGCAAGTTGACATAAAAATTTAAAATCTTTTTTTTTTGTTGCCTTATTTATACACTCTCTCTATAATTAGAAATCTTTGCCTATCTACTCCCACCCCCACCCCCACTCCAATACTCCAATTAGGTCATCACACTCAGACCACTTCTTTATCCCCCCTACCCCCCACCCCCTCAACTTTTCTTTGTATTGTGGTTTATTCCTTGTTCCCTCTTTTATAAATTCCCTCTTGCTTCTTAACTCTCTTTCTACAATAGTTCTATTTTTGGAAAATAAAAAAGAAAACCCTTATGGCTAGAGAGAAAATTCAGATCAAGAAAATAGACAACTCCACAGCAAGGCAAGTTACATTTTCAAAGAGAAGAAGAGGGCTTTTCAAGAAAGCTGAAGAACTTTCTGTTCTTTGTGATGCTGATGTTGCTCTCATCATTTTCTCTTCTGCTGGCAAATTATTTGACTACTCTAGCTCAAGGTACTCATCTTATCCTTGATTGATAATACTCAATGAAATCTTACAATTCTGCTTATGGGCTTGATTTATTTAGACGAGGGTTTTTCAGAAACAGTTAGCCTCTTTCATATCTGTATAAGATAGTGTTAAAGTCGATGTCTGAAGAGAATAGTATGTACCTACCAAATTATCTAATTAGTACTTAATTGTTTCTATATTTGTTCAGAAAAGTAGACTGTTTTCGATAGACTGTAGGTAAAAAAATAAAGAAGTGAAAATCAAAGTAATGATTTTTGTTTAATTACAATAATATATAATATATTTATGAAATATGAGTAGAGTGTAAGATATGTATGTAGAGCTAATTAGTAATTAACCCTACTTTTGTACGAAAAAGAGATTATTTTCGACAGGTCCTAGTTAAAAGAAAGTGAAAATCAAAGTAATAACTTTTGGTTAATTACAATAACATGTAATATGTTTAGTGAAATTTTACTGTAATGTTTAGATAGAGTGATATATACACAGATTTTCGATTCAAAGGAAGGGAAAACTAAAGCAATGATTTTGGTATTCTTTATTTTTGGGTATTCCAAATAGGGGTCTTTAGTTAGTCATAGTTGGTAAGATCATTTAAGATTATAATATTTAGTTTATATGAGTTATTGAATTTTTGAAAATATTTAGTATATATATATTATATATTATAGTTTAGATACAAATTCAGGGTTTGATCTATAACTATTGATTTCATTTTGTCATATCTCGTTCTTTCTGTTTATGGGTTTTGAGCTGAGGATCTTAGTAAAAAGTCTCTGTACTTCTATAAGGTAACGGTAAGATCTGCGTACAATCTACATTCCCCAGACCCCACTTGTGTAATTTCACTGAGTATGTTGTTGTTGTTGATCTATAACTATTGGATTTTATTGAATCCATAGGTGAAGTAGTAGTTCTGCCCTTATTTGCAAATGGGTGTTTTTTTAAGGTTAGTCATGATTGAGATGAATCATTTAGAGATATCATTAGAGTTTATGAGTTTGGAATTTTAAATTATATAATTAATTAAATTTTTAATAAATTATTTATAAATTTAATAATAAGTTGTAGCTCTGTTTTGTTTGTAAATTTCATCTATATATTTTAAATAATGTACACTGATAATATTATTAATATATTTTTACTGATTTTTATAGGTAATTACTATTTTTGTATTGTTAATTACTTATATGATGGTTACATCACATATACACTTTTCCATATTTAGCAAATACCTAAGAAACACATCTCAAGAAACTTTCTATTTTTCATTTATTGACTCTTTTTTTTAAGGTAATAATTAATGAAAGAACTTGAATTTTGTAGTTTTGAAGGAAAGAACAAAGCACTAATGGCTCAAATATTTTTTATTTTCTTATTTTCTAAAAAAAAAGAGAATAAAAAAATAATAAGACAAAATTTGTGGTTTAGGAAGTAGTAAGTAGTTGAGAGGTCATAAGAATTGATACCATTAGATTCTCTAAAAATATCATTGCGTCGTATCTTGCTTTTTAATTTATTTTTTTTATGATTTGATGAGTTCGCTAAAAATATTTGAAAAAAATAATTTTTTTTGGATTGAAATATATAACCTTCCTCCAATGACATTATTGAAGGATCTATATATATATATAAAGTCTGCATACATTTTATCTATTTCAAATCTCACTCATAAAATTTCACTGAGCATATGATTGTTATAATTTAAGTTCTTAATCTTTTATCATCTAAAAAAAGGAATAAAATTAGCTGGATATTGTGTTATTGAAAGGGCCAGCATATCTTATCTGTTTCAGAAAGGCAATAATATCATATCTTATAAAATAAAATAAAAAAACTTATCAAGAAAACCTTATATTTATGGTGGATAGGACCAACCTCTTTTTATTGGGAAAAAAAGAAGCAGCATATTTTAGGAATTTTATATGCTTTCCTATGGAACAAATTTGATGAGCTATTCTTTTTTATGTTATTGTATAGTGTATACAAAAATATATATAATTATTTTTTCTTAATGTTGTTTGGAATCTTTAAAAGTATCGATCGTTGCATGTTGAATTCGTCAAAAATAATGTATTTTTGAAAAATTCAACACAGTACGGCATTGAAAATAAAAAATCTGCACAACTTAGACTATTTTCACTCGATATTCAGTAAAAATTATCACTTTTGGGCTGTATTAATTTGCATTCGTAATAATATATTCTTCTTTGGAAAGAGGTGTAGAACACTCTTTACTAAAGGAATTCCATTTTCAAACTCAACCTGAAATCTCTTATTTAGAGTAAGACAATAATTATACTTTTCTAGCATAATTGTTGGTCGTGTATAAGTAAATATTATCATAATGTATAGATGAAAGTTAGAATTCTAACTATGTGGTGAGACACAAAGTCCCATATTGATGGTTAATGAAATGAGTGGTCTCCTTATACGGTTTAGACAATCTTCCTCCCTTTAAGTTAGCTTTTAGGGTGTAAGTTAGACCTAAAACCTCTTTCAATATGGTATCAGAGCAGGGCCCAGTGTCTCATTGGTGATTAATGGGATGAGTGATCTCCTTATAAGGTTTAGACAATCTTTCTCCCTTTGAGCTAGCTTTTGGGATGTGAATTAGGCCTAAAACCTTCTTCAACACTATGCAATACACAAACTGTATAAATAATTCGTCTATGATCCATTTAGGAGATTATTTGCATTTTTATAATTTACTTATTTTTCATCTACTAATTGAAAAATCCTTGATACTTGAACTTGTTAAGTGTCTTATACTGTCTCTTTACATGATTTTGGATAATCTTGTGTCTAGTAATAAGTTAATTGCTTTTGAAATTAATTAAATTAAATTCAAAGTCTATGTTTCAAAATATTATGGCAGAGTCGCATTTTTTTTTGTTATTATATGTTATCATTGATTATTACGCAAAAACTAACTATATATAACTATCAAGTTCGACGATTTACATAAAGATCTTAAGTTTTTTTTTCCTTTTTCTTTTTCCATGAAGCATGAAACAAATTCTTGAGAGGCGTGATTTGCATTCAAAGAATCTAGAAAAATTGGATCAGCCATCACTTGAACTTCAGGTAATTAATTTCTTAATCCATTTATTTAAGCCTTAATTACCTTTTTTATAATTTGTCTTTGTAATTTTGGATTTTTTTTTAAAAAAAGCAAACATTTTATTTATATTATTTGCAGCTTGTAGAGAATAGCAATTACTCCAGACTAAGTAAAGAAATTTCTGAGAAAAGTCATCGATTAAGGTACACTCATGGTTTTAAATTGACTATATGAATACTTACTGATCTATTTAAGTTTGACGTATAGTACGAACAATAACAACAACAATAATAATAGCATCGATTAACAGGCAAATGCGCGGAGAAGAACTTCAAGGACTAAATATTGAAGAGTTGCAACAATTGGAGAAATCTCTTGAAATTGGATTGAGCCGCGTCATAGAAAGAAAGGTCGCGATTTAATTTATATATATTGACATTATGATTAATTTAGTTTAATTCGTCGTAATAAGTTATGATTGTTTAATTCGTATATCAGGGTGATAAAATAATGAAAGAGATCAGCCAACTCCAGCAAAAGGTTAGAAATTACCGATCTTTTTAAATGATTTGATAGTGTAAAATTTTATATCGTAATTTTATTTGATTTTCGTTGAGGTTGATAATTGATGTTGTGAAAAATCAACAGGGCATGCAATTAATGGAAGAGAATGAAAAATTGAGGCAACAGGTATGAATTTTGATAATT
Organism: Solanum sejunctum; assembly: GCA_025642045.1. NCBI lineage: Eukaryota > Viridiplantae > Streptophyta > Magnoliopsida > Solanales > Solanaceae > Solanum > Solanum sejunctum. The sequence continues at coordinate 4,367,392 of JAOTQJ010000007.1, forward strand.
TTATTTTTTCGTGAAAATCTATGTTGCTCGGAGTCTTTAAAAATATCAATGGGTACGTATCGAATTCTTTAAAAGTAGTATATTTTTGGAAAATCTGATACGAGTACGGCATTGAAAGTGAAGAGTCCGCACAACTTTGATGAAAATAATCATGAGTATATACATCGTATACAAGAATTAATACACTATGAGGATTATCTAAACTATACATACAACTAGATGTAATTAGCTTTTGATAAAATTAGAATAGATAAATCTGAAGGTGCGAGCGTGTGACTTCGTGATTAATAAATTAAAAAAAACTAAACAATGAGGGCTGATATGCTTAAATTCTAATAAAAAGAAAAAAAAATTATTTGAATAATTTCTTTCTATTTGCCTAAATCTCGATAGACAAAATTATACCTAATAAAAGTAGTCCAATACAATAAGCTCAACGAACACAACTACCATGAAAAAAAAATGCTAGAATTAGTAACTCCAAACTAAGACAACTTTGAAGTCTACTAAGTCTATCTATTTTAATCAGATGTTTCAAATTTGGATTTCTTCTTTTATGATGTAGTGTTTTGAGTTTGAGCATTTGGAATGAACTTTTTTTTTATAGCAAGCGCTTTTTTTTCAAGCGAATCTTATGCTGTGAGAATCTGAATTATATTTTAACTTATATATATATGTTGTTGCTGATATATATTTTGGATTTTTTTTTATTTTTGAAGGTGATGGAGATATCTAATAATAATAATAATGATAATAATATATACAAAGTAGTAGCAGAAAATGGATTTAATAATAATGAAGAAGGCCAATCTTCTGAATCAGTCACAAATCCATGCAACTCTACTGGCCCTCCTCCTCAAGATGATGATAGTTCTGATACTTCTCTCAAATTGGGGTTAGTATACTTTAATATTTCTTATTTTATTCATATTACATCGATCGATATATCTCGAAATAATTGATCTCTGAGGAGTAGTTATTCTGAATTGTAATGTTAGTTTGTGTTATATTGAGGGTGGAATAACAATTTTTAGAGGACTCGAGGTGACTTGTTTTCCAATCAAATGAGCTTTTGATGGTATAAACAAATCATTAGTCAATATATTTTTAGTAAACCGATTATTTGCTACATATTAATCCTTTTAGAACTTCACTTGTAGGACTACTTTCATTGATATTATGTTATTGTTTAGTTTAATTGATTAAAACATATACATTAGCTGCCAAGCTATAACACAAGTTAGGGTTTTATCAAATTTAGTAATTTTAGCTCAAATCTGATATTTACTTTATATATGTGTGTATTATTGGACCTAGAAGTCAACTTACGAGTTTGACCAAAACCCAATAACTTTAATTCGTATCTTGTATTTGTATTAAGAAGATCATTGAATATGTACAATAACTAAGAAATCATTGAACATGCAAAATAAATAAATTTAAAATACATAATGTCATTGGCCTAAAATATCGAACTCATTAAATTTAAATCTAGACTTGATCTTTATAGATACACCGTTCTATCTGAAAAATTTAATGCATAAATTTTCAATTCTAAATCCGTCACTAATATGAATATATATTTTGTCTTTTTTTCTTCTTGATTTCAGGCTACCGTACTCGGGCTGAAGGAATAAAAAAATATGATGCGACTATTTTTGTATGTTATCGATCGGATGAAGGAGGAAAAAAAAATTACTGACTACTAATTATTATAATTAAATATGTCCAATTAATGTAAAAACTAACCCCAAGAATTTCATATTATTTATGTAACTGGTGTATTAATCCCATGTATTCTTCTCTTTGATTTTGTTATATAATTATGGTAAGTATCTAGTAGCTTAATTAATTAGCATTAAATATTTCCTAATATAACTTGCCTAGTCAACAAATATATATTATATTTTGTTGAGTAAATTTTATAAATGACAAGTATATAAAATTTTCATCAATCTCGGATGGAGCCAAAGATTAACTATTTTTTGGCCTTGGAGTA
>JAOTQJ010000007.1:4384656-4412964 GCA_025642045.1 Solanum sejunctum
CCCCACCCAAATAGACCCCACCACTCACCTTCCTTGTATTTGATGATTGTGGAAAAGAATAGTAAGTGTCGGTGCCTCATAGCTCATTGACACCATTATTATTAGTCACATTATAAAGCACAATCTTTTTTAATATAAAGTAATTGTCCTTGTGACATTCACAATAAAGTTAATCAAGAAAAGACTCATCCATCAAAAGACACAACATTCCTCATTTCTTATTAAATTAAAGTAATGTTAGAGATATGAATTCAAATAAAGTTTTTGAGGAAAAATTGATACCCCATTTTAGTTGTAGTGGTGCAATGGTAATATTATTTTTTAAAATTAAAAATCTCAATTTTGAATTATGAATATAAGATATTTTTTTGAATAATTTATAATGTAAATTCTGATTAATATATAGTAAGTAAATTAGTGGGGATTTAATAGGAAAAATTATTTAAATACATAATTTATTGTACCATATTTTCTAAAATTCTCTACCATTTGAAAGATTTACAAAAATTACTACTCTCTCCTTTCTCGAATGCATCACTGTATGTGATGTATTTGTCAGATATATCACTTTATGTGATATATTGAAACATTAGATACATCACTATATGTGATGTATTGGCTAGATACACTACGTATGTGATGTATAAAGATGTTAGATGAATAGTGATGTATCAAGACGTACATACATGATGTATTCAGATTCTATCAATTTAAGTAATTTTGTAATTTGAAAAAGAGTAAGGATATATTGTAATTAGCTGTATATGATGGATATCCTAGTAAGGATATAATTTTTGTATCCGTATTAGCTCATATCAGTATGTAAGGATGTAATGCAATTCAATATCTAATTTTTTGAGAAATGATTGATACTCCATCTCATTTGTTATCACGGATTTAGTAATGTGACGAATAATATTGTTCCTTTTTTGATTAAAAATTCAATTTTGAGATGTGAATACATAAAATTTTTTAATGAAAATACTTTTTTTCAATAGATCATATAAAATATTCAGATTAATTGAATTTTAATATGAATTAGTTGGATTCTCATAGGAATATCAAATATGGAAAAACATTTGATGGAGGACTAAGACCCCATCTCAATAGTTGCCACGTCCGTAGCGGTGGATGTACCTTTTTTTATTGGTTTTCATTGTTTTCTCACTTCAATGAATCTATCCGTTGTTTGGCTGTAATTGGTCTAAACACTTTTGCATCTTGATAATTGATAAGGACAACCCACCCCAAGCATTTACTCTTCAACAAAAAACTAATTATAGTAGCAGTAAAATCACTTCAGCAGTGGCAGCTGTAAGCTTGCTGTTTGCTTCTTTGGTCTTATTATATGCTTTGATTTTGGTATATGTGTTGATTGATATTACTTACTACTACATATATGGAGATAGGTGACCCCATGTGAGATACTTTTACTGAGGCTCATAATGATATTGGCCCCTCTTTACTCTACCTCTTCCCTCAACTGATTCTTGATTTCTTTCTTTATTTCTCCCTTTCTTCCTTGATTAAAGATTGCTTTTTCCTCCTTGTATTCCTTTCTTGAGAGTTTTTAGGCAGACCCTTTTCTTTATTTCCTATATATTTTCATTTTAAGGGGTTGTGCCAAATACCAGAAATCTACTGCAGCATGAGTGGAAATCATAGAAGAGGTGCCATGGCTGGTCTTTTTGTGGTTCTTTTGGCTTTTTACTTTCCTATTCTTAGCCATGCCTCTCCCACAACCATTCTCTCTGTAAGTTTCTTTTTCTTTAGATTTTGCTTCTCTTTTGTAGTTACAAACATAGTTATTTAGCCTTCTTGTTGTTTGTTGAATGTACCCTTTTCTTGTTTCCCTCTGTTTTGTGTTCTTTGTTGGTGGTCTAATGGAAATGAAAGAGGGTGATGGGAAAAAGTAGTAAAATTGCAATCTTTAAAGTGAAAGTGGTTTTACAATGAAGTTTGAGGGATTTTGATGGAAATGGTCATCTAAAGACAAATCAATTTTACAAGGGTGGGTAAGGTGGTAAAAGATTTAGATCTTAGGGTTGGCAGAAAGGGAAGTGTAGATAGTGTAAGTGTAGGTTTAGGGAAGTGGACTTTTCTATCTAAGGAGGAAAGCATTAATCTTGAATTTGTGGTGGATATGAGCAATTGGGGAAATTTTTTTGGATGTGGAAATTGGGGTTTTTTGTTTACTAGCATTGTGGAAAGTTGTTTTTTTGTTAGGTGGATTTTGCTTATTTTGTAGTATATTTTTATATCACGACATCAGAAAAGTGAACCAGAAACTGGCAAAAAACTATTGTTTTGGTATAATTTGTAAATCTAGCAGTGATTGGTGTTTAAGGAGGGAAGTTGGATCTGTTGACTTTGGACTAGCTAAATGTCTTTTCTTTAATGGATTCTTTCAGTATTAAACTCATCTACATGCCACTTGCCTGATTCTCAGGAGTGAAAGTTTGGTATTTGGATCTGTTGACTGTACAGTCTGTATGGGAGAATTCTTATGTCATTGAAAAGATCTCAGTTTTTGGGTTAAATTTTTATATGTTTGGTATATCAACACAGTAGAAGATGTTACTGTTGCTAAAAATAATAATTATAAAATTCTGTTTGGTGCAAGATGATTAGAAATCATAATTTTCTGGGAAATACATCACCATGCATATCCTAGCCCAAAGAAGTGGAAATAATCATTCTTTTTTTCGAGTGGTCAGATGAACCAAGTGGCAGGCGATAAACTAATTAATTCTATCCATGGTTTTGGCTTTAATGTTAGTTTGAAGTATTGAAACTAAAAGGCTTGATGTGATGTTATACTATGCTCTCTATAGTTGCAGTTGTTACTGGATAAAGGGATTAAAAAGGGCAACTAAAGTTGGGGTCTGCATAATTTTCTTGGATAGAACCTAACATGGACAGCCAACTACAACACTACAACATACCCAGTGGAATACCACGAGTGGAGTCTGGGGAGGATAGAATGTACGTAGACCTTACCACTACCTCGTAGAGGTAGAGAGGCTGTTTTCTAGGAACCCTCGTCTCAAAAACCCATAAGCAAAGAAAACAAGATTATAATCAAAGAAAATATTGAGGTGGCCATGATTATTATTGAGCCCTGACTACATGTACTCTAGATGGACTAGAGAAGTTGGATTAAATGACATATTTAGCTTCTTTTGTCCCAATTCTCAAATGTTTGTGATCTCTTTGACAAACTTTAGGAAGTAAATTTGTGTCCATAAAAGATTATTTGTGTGCTTTTCGTGTGCATGTAATTCTGACTTGAACACTTATCAGAAATTTGATTGTATTGGCTTATTTGCATATGCAGGATTTGAATGCTCCAAAATTCAGGCACTCACGTCTTGCGAAGAGTGCTTTACATCGCCAAACTGTGCGTAAGACCTTTTGATCACATTCACTTGTTCCTCTTAAATTAACTTCTCTTCTCCTGTCGATGAGTTTGTTTCCTGTTTGGTTTCTTCTTTATCTTTAGTCCAACGAAGAACAGTCAGAGCTTTGGACACCTTTGCCACACCAAGGATGGAGACCTTATGCTGAATCTGATGCTGCCTCCAGTGAGTGTCTATGATTGCGTCTTCTGATATTTCTAAAATTTACATCTAGTTTCAAGGCTTCCTGTTAAGCAATAACTCGATGGAGCATCAGCATGATCTTGCCTTCTGATTTTCTAATGACTAATTACTGTTCCTTGCACTATGCAGCGGTACCTGAAAAATCTGAGGGATACATTCAAGTGTTCCTTGATGGAGGACTAAATCAACAGAGAATGGGGGTGCGCATCATAATTCCTTTGTTTGATTTCATAGAAGCAACTTTAATGATTAACTCCTTTGATTTTAGAAACAAGCACTTGCCTCTTCATTTCTAACATCTATATTTCTTGGAAAAGATTTGTGATGCAGTTGTGGTTGCCAAAATTCTAAATGCCACACTTGTGATCCCTCAGTTGGAAGTAAATCCTGTTTGGCAAGATTCAAGGTATCTTTAGCACATAGCTAAAATTGGTGTACTTTCAACTTTAAAGTACATAAACAAGTTATTGTCCTCTTTCCTACCAGCTCATTTGAGGATATCTTTGATGTGGATCACTTCATCAATGTATTGAAAGACGACGTAGCTATAGTCAAGGAATTGCCTGATGAATTTTCTTGGAGCACACGAGAATATTATGGCATAGCTATTCGACCTACAAGAATCAAGACTGCTCCAGTTCATGCTTCAGCAAATTGGTATTTAGAGAATGTGTCACCTGTACTGCAGAGGTACTCACAAGATTGGTTTTTGTAAGATTTTGGTCTAGTTGTGTGATAGTTATGTAGACTCTGTACAGTTTCTCAATTCACCCATATGACAAAATAGAAACTCAATTGAAAAATTACTGGTAGGTTTTTGTGCTCATGAATACTTGGGGGAATTCTACAAAAGTTATACTGCCCAGGATTTTACTATTTACTTTTCCCTTGATCAAAATTTAAGTTAGGCTTGGACCATATTTTATGCGTTCGGTTTTTTTCTTGATATAGTCATTCTGTTCATAGTGATTAGCTTCTATAGATAGCAGTTCTCTTATCAGCCCGTCGCTGGAATTTGACATTGTTTAGTATATTAATATTTTATGAATGTATCAGTTATGGAATTGCTGCCATAGCGCCATTTTCTCATCGGCTGACGTTTGACAACATGCCTAAGTACCTCCAACACCTACGATGTAAAGTCAACTTTCAAGCATTGGCTTTTGTTCCTCACATCAGACAACTCGGGGATGCCCTTATCCATCGCCTGAGGTATCCTCCTAGTGAAGACAACATGGTTAGTAACAATTACCTTAGAGAGGTTACTGATCTTAAGCCCCAACCAGTAGCTGGCAAGTTTGCTGTTCTTCACCTTCGCTTTGACAAGGTAAAAACACCTTACTGTTGTTGAACTATCCTGTACTATCTCCCAATCAAATATTAGTTATTCCATTTCACTGAGAAGATTGGTTTTCCTTTGATGCCTGTTAAAGGCAATATAACATTGTTTCTTGATCAATATTTCTCAGTGCTGTATTATTTCCATATTTTGTTGTCAATTTAACTCCACCCAAAGTGTATCAGTATTTAAGAACCTTTGGACTTGTTATATCACTCCAGGATATGGCTGCTCATTCAGCCTGCGATTTTGGTGGTGGCAAGGCTGAAAATCTGGCTCTAGCTAAATACAGACAAGTAATTTGGGGAGGAAGGGTTGTCAACTCTCAATTTACTGATGAAGAATTGAGGCGTCAAGGACGGTGCCCATTGACCCCTGAAGAAGTTGGATTGCTGCTGGCAGCTTTGGGATTTGACAACAGCACTCGCCTATATCTTGCCTCCCATAAGGTCTTCACTAAAGTTCTGCAGTTATAAAAATAATATGCCTTTCTTTTAAGACTAGAATACTTGAAGTGAAGCCGGGTTTCAGCCTTAAGAAGTTTGTTTATGGCGTCCTGAAGCTTTTCTTTGTTCATGTTTTTTCTAGGTTTATGGCGGGGAACGCCGGGTTTCAGCCTTAAGAAGTTTGTTTCCCCTGATGGAAGATAAAAAGAGTCTTGCATCTTCTGAGGAAAGGGCTCGTATCAAAGGAAAGGCTTCCTTATTGGCTGCAGTTGATTATTATGTTGGCATGCACAGTGATATTTTCATTTCCGCCTCGCCTGGAAATATGCACAATGCAATGGTAATCACTCAAATCTTTTTGTATTTAGTTACTCCTATACTGCCCTTTAGGATCTCTCTCTTTTCCGATTACGCTTCCTCTTGGTTGTGCCTTACATGACATTCTTTTCTTTTTAGTATGACAAGGGAATGACACCTTTCTAATCATTGAAAGCATTATTATCTTGAACTTACCATGAACGTTAATGACATGATTTTATAGCCAAAGAAATTTCATGACATTTAAAAACACAGGCTTCAAAAGTTAGCCGCAGAAATTTCATGACATTTAAAACCACAAGCTTCTGAAGTCTCATTATTTCTTTGTCTATTCGGAACATCTTCACGTAAAATAAAACGTGTCAGTCAAAGTGCATCACACAAAATGTGTAGGGCAGAGATTTACCCCAAGTGATTTGCTGATTTTACTGTTCCTTGCCTGTATGCTCAGCACAGCTTGCTTATTGTCATTTTCGTTTTTCCTTTCCCCATTAACTGTGAGTTGCTTCACTTGAGCGGAGAGTCTTTCCGACACCACCTCTCTACCTTCACAAGATAGGAGTAAGGTCTTGAATATGTTGTTGATTTGGTAGTGTAAATATTTTTAACACGGTCAATGCATAGAACTTAAACATCGCATTATTAGGTTGTATTATGGACCACACACAGCTAATGGAATTATACACCTACATTGAAATTGACAGGTGGGACACAGAACATACAACAATATGAAGACAATAAGGCCAAACATGCCACTATTAGGCCAGCTTTTCTTGAACAAGACACTAACTTGGCCTGAGTTTCGAGAATCCGTAGTTGAAGGGCACCAAAACAGACAAGGCCAAATCCGTCTCCGCAAACCAAAGCAATCCCTCTACACATATCCTGCTACTGATTGTATGTGCCAAGCTTGAGAGAGGGGCTACATATAGATCTTCATTACTATTTGTTTGGACATCAGATTATTGTTTATTATGCCTTATATAATAGTAGTTATAAATAAAATGCCACCCCTTTTGTTGACTTGTAGGGGATAATATATGTTTCTGTGTTACCACATGAGATTTACACTGGGGGTGGAAGGAACATGTTGTACAATATGTGTATTACTCCTATGAAGAGTGCATATACAGATAGTGACATATTTTTTACTATGTTGTGTCCGTTCTTGTAGTTTGTTTAAAAGGGTGGTTTGTTTCATTTGTTGACAGATAAATTTGTCTTTTATGTGCAACCAAGTTCCTCTGAAGCCACTTCAACTCTGGTTGAAACTCGACAACTCTAGTTAAGGATTCTACGTTTTCTATATTTAAATTAGAGATTTCTTGTTTAGGGTGAAATGCGGAGAAAAGGATAGGCAGTTGGCAAGGTTTGAATATGTGCCTTCTCATCTCATTGGAAGTTTAGAAGCCTTGGATGCAAAGTAGGAATCTGGATTTTTGATATCGATAAATTTGCGAATCTAAAAATTTGTGTCAGACAAAAAGATTTGTGACAACTGATGATGAATCTTGAAGTACTATTCCTGCATTTCTCTGACCAAATTATTCATTGATCAGATTTGACAGATTCACTCCCGGAAACAAGACCATTTTTGGTAGGATCTTTGGTTAGATGTAAGATTACACAAATGGCAAATACATGAATGTGTGCATCTGGTGTAAACCAGCATGACTGAAAAATGATAATTCCTGCATAAGTTGCCCAACCAGGCCAATAACTAAAAAACATGCCACTGGAGGATCAAACTGGACACATGACAATAATACATACATTCAGAACCACTAGAAACTGGAGTTATAGGCTTAAATACTTCACTATCCTGGAAATCAAGAAAGCTATCTCAATGGACCATATAAAATCATATCTGGTGCTGACAAAAGAATTAGTATCATATGAATTGTTTGTGAAAACATACGCGAATCAATTGTCGGATGAGGGCCTTCCTGACTGATCGGGAGCTGTAGAGGGTCGGTTTTGACGCTGCCCATCTTGTTTATCTTTCTCTGCAATGGTAGATGCATTACTACCACTACGGCTAGTAGCCATTTCCTTGGACTCTGCTGGATTTGGTTGCGGTGACAGCTCTTCTTCAATTGGGAGGGTTCTTTTTGAACCCTCAAGAGCAACACCAAGAACTATGTTCTCTTCCAATGCAGGTTTCGATGGCACAGATGGTTGTATGACTTGAGGTTTTTCCTCCTCTCTTTTAGATTGAGAAGTAGATGGGACACTGCCTGTTTTTTCTCTAACATCTGATGATGAAGTTGTGGAACTATCAACTACATTGGTCGCGCGACCACTTCCCTGGCTTACCTTCTTAGCTTGCTTGTTGCTAGAAATATTCTCTGGAAGATCTTTGGAATCAGAAGTACCAACTTCTGCAGACTTTGAATCAGCTTTTGAGACAGGTTTTGAAGTGTTCTTCGCTGCTGCTTTACTCGGTTTTGGATCCGACGATGTTTTAGTGTCATCTTTGGATTCAGCAAATGCCATTTTGTCAACTTTGGGATCAAGTTTCAAGTCAGAAATTGGCATATCCTTACCATTAGAGTTAGCTGGAAGTGCTGCTTTGATTTTAGGATCAGATACAGGTCCGCTCTTGCTTTCAACCTTGCTGTCAGGTGCCGGTTTCATGGCAGCCTTTTCCTTTTTGTCTTCTTCACCATTCACACGAATTGATCGACCTTTTCTGCGATCTTCCCCATTGACCGTATAAGACGGCTCAATCAGTAGCAATGGACGAGTTGATGCTGCTCCACGATTGAAGGCAGAATCATATGGCATGTTGTCCAAGTCAGCATCACTATATATTTTTTGAACCGTACGGATGGGAGTGGCAAGCCGAGCTCGGTGATGTCGAACGACTCTGAGAAGATCTAACAAAATAGCTTCCTAACATCATCCCCCCAAAAAACAAAGATAAGGTCAAACCCAAATGCATCAATCTCCTAAAATTAAATAACCACTAAACAGGTAGATGGCAACGTTCATCTTAGTGCATAAACTATATTTTAACAGTCTCATGTTAAACAAGGAACGAGTGACTTGTTTTAGGAGGAAGCGATAAGAGGGTTGGTACTAGAAGTGAACTTCAGCAAGGAACGATCAACTTCATTTGCACACATACATGGGAATTTTGAAGGAAGTATTTCATCGACAGTTCGCTACCATTGTCAGGATTAACACTAAGTTACAGAAAGCAGGGGGCTTCAAATTGAGGATAGAACATTTTACTGTCTTACTAAATATTCTGGATAACAGAAACTCTTCATATAGGATTTGTAGCAGGATCTTCACTCACCTTGACACACAAGTATTCTTCGAAGTGTGATGTCTTGACAAAGCAGGATATCAAGATCTGCACAATAATGAAGCAGATATTTAAGAGTAAGTAAAACCACAAATAGAGTAGCATTTCAAGAACGTCAGGCAACTTTTCGTGTGCGACCGTACATGTCGAGGAGCATAAGTTGCCCTGTCCTCGAGCGTTTCTGAGTCTCTCACTTACCTAACTGTACAAACACACACACATGCAATTAACAATTGACACCCTGACATGTGTAGTACACCAAATGGATGGATCCACCATAACCCCAAGTAATAGCTGACTGAAAACAGGCAAAGGGAGACTACTTTCAAATGGACCATCAACTTCAGGTCCCAGTGCTACAAAGTTCTTGCTTTTAGCAAATGGAAAGACCATCATTTAATTAAAACTTCCACTACATAATAAGCTAGATAATATTCACACATTGCGTTCCAGTTAACTTTATACTACCTTGAATCAAAGGAGGAGAGCGGTGCTTCTTGATTTACTTGCTTTAAGTACCAGTTCTCAAGGCAAGTAGGTCTCGAGGCACAGTGTACTAAAGAAAGGTCTTAATGATACTCATAGAGCAAATCTTCAGTAAATTGGCACAAGTTAGTGTGCCTTGAGTTTACATAATTTGCCTCTTTGTATAGATCCCACTAGGGAATCGCAATTCAATTGATTAGTTTGGAATACAGCCCTACTTCTTTGTTAAAAGAGTCCACCAACTTCAATTAAGCCATGATTTACGAAATAACTCTGGTTACTCTAGATCCAGCAAATTGCAAGCAGACCAGACATACTCTTACACCGGAGAGAAAAGAACTTAGCACCCAACATAATTTTCAAACATAATGGTTAGAAAATCATGTAATTAAAGCAGCATTTGCACTGATAATGACAATCCATCCAAAAGCCATAAGATATTAATGATCAAATATTGACACTAACCAACAAGGCTTGATTTTCAGGATTGACATTCTCCAGGAATACTCTTCTATGTAACCTCTGTTGCTCAACTTGGGGATTCTTTGCCAAAACTTTGCGCATGTCAGCTACAATATTCTACAGAAAAGTCATGATAACATTGAGATCTAACATCAGTAGTATAACTTATTTTGCTGTATTTTCATGGATACGATAGTGAAATAATGCTCACATTTATCTTACTGACATCCAAATGACTGATGGCCAAGTGAGTTTTAACACGCCAATGAGTTTTCTGAGTCAGATTTCGGACAACATTAACTGTGAACTTGTGGTTTGGAATGTGAATAGCCTCTCGATCCTCGCCTCTTATGATTGTGGGGGACCACCAACCCACATGCTGCAGAAAGCAGATAGAGAAATTTATGAGTCACAGAAAAGTTAACAGAGAGGAGCTAGAGGAAAAGACTCGTACATTCTTCTGATCTCAAACATTAAATACTGGTTTTCCCTCAACTACAAGTTCATACCTCAACTGTGCCAGAAACTTCATAGCCTTCAATCTTGGTTTGAATCCATTCATTAAGGACAAACGGACGGGTGGCATGGATCATGATACTTGAAAGAAAATTCGTGAATATCTGATAACAACATCACAAGAATATTGCATTACCACTTCATCGAAATTGGAACTAGAGCTGTAATCTATAAACTGCCTTTTGCATGACTATATGAAGATGAGATTGAATAATAGTGTTATAACCAACAAGTACAGCAAGACAAACTATGAAACATACCTCACGACCTGCAAGTGTCAACAAGACTGTTCCAAGTCCTCCCGCAGTTAGCCATCTCTGTGTAGAGAAACCTAGCAACTCCATGAATAATGACGCAGCTGCGACCCACACTGCAGTATAAATAGCTCTACCAGCAAACTGGAAGCCCATCTGCCAAGAAGCAAGACACCCAGATATGTACAATATATCAACTGAGACTTACAATAAGTGCTTTCATCAAAAGAAAAAATATCTTAAATGACACTAACTAATGCAATAACTGCAAAGAATTCTTACATTTCTAGTATCATTTGGATCACTTGTCTCCATGAAAAACTTCTGTGCTTGTTGAATAACACTGCATTCAATCATTCAAGGTTTACTCTAAAGCAGATGCAACAAACACCTATTGTGAAGCAAACAGTATATTGGTATAACTAAATTTTGACCGCATGATACCAGAGAATACTGAGTCCTAACATTCTGTCAATCTCAAGCAGGCATTCTACTGAGCACTTAATCTAGCTGCAGGTTAATGCAGTCATCTACTAGAAGGGAGTAGAAAATGAAAAGCACAATACACATGCCTACATATGGAAACTGTTAAACCAATTGCAATGTGATAATCCAAGTAGATAATGTTAACCCAAAAATGCTTGAAACCTTAGAATCACGTCACTTATTTTAGTACAAGCATAATTTCTTTATAAAGCTTCACAAAACATATTCTGCTTCAAAAAATTTATATAATTTTATTGTTTTCGTCTTTCATCATCAAATGTTGTATAAGTTTAGTTGGTTAAAAAAGTTCCATCTAAAATAAGTCATACTAAAGACAAAATACACTTGAACCATACAAACCTGTGCTCAAAATATTTTGATTTTCGAGCATCTATAGCAAAATATTTCCGAGATGTTAATGAACAAGATGTACTTCTACTTATTAACAATATCTTCCACTTTTTTGAGTGATAAGGCAGAGAAAAAATTTGGTCAAAAGAACACCATTTTGGAGTTCTATCAACAATATGCTTGTTGAATTTCCATCATTTGCCCGTAATTCATTAGTATCAAAATTAGATGGCTGATTGGGTGCAAATGGAGTCTTTTAAGACCTCTAGAAACCACACTTACCTGGACAAACAATATGCAGAGGCCAGCACAGTAGACAATGATTTTACAAAATTCAGAAGTCGTTGTTTAACAATTTGACTAGCTTCTGTTGGTAGCACCATGGGGTCTAATGCTCTGCAAGAAATATATGTATAGCATCAGCTTGCCATCAAAAACTATATCAGCCATGAGGGAAAGATCTCTGCTTGCAGTTGAATGAACTAACCTGCAAACAAGCATTGCCCCAGTCCACAACAGCAAAGGTTGAAGATAAAAGGTCATTACATGATACGCACCACTCTTTCCCCTGCTGTTATCACTTTTCTGCACCATAATCAGACATTATTGTCAAACTGAAAAGAGTCGAAGAGGGGTGCGTACAAAGAAATATAACCAAAACAAACATGCTCATACATTAAGGAGTACATTTCTACTTCGACGCAGTAGCGGTGCAAGACCCCATATTGCAAAACCAAGAATTCCAATTGCTGGAAGCAACTTAGGCAGATGTGGGCTGCCTTGCAAGCTACTGTATGATCTACATGAATCAACAACAATCTTCTTAATTAAAATTTATGAGGAAATAATATAAACTATGCTAAAGAGTTAAAAGGGGTGAAATCTCGCAGCTGCTATTAAAGCATGTGAATGTGAGTTGGAATTTTGCTATAAAGACACTACTGCTTGCTCCTTAAATAAGCAGGCAGACCTCATCCTACTTACGATGGTTTGTAAACCATTACAAAACACCTAAACTCAACTTCAATATATTAGGTCTAAAAAGGTAAGGGTTCCACCACACAATGTAGATAGCTGCTTCAACTCAGTATCTTAACATCTTATCCTCCTAATTCAAATGTTTTTCAAAACTATCATCATCATTAATCTTGAATTCGACATATTCATCTTTACATAGATCTATTCACATGCAGGTAGGTATAGAAAAATACATGCATAGTCTTCTCTGCTTGAACATAAACAAGAATTACCTTTTCAACAAAATAGCAGCATTCTTTACAGAAACGTCAAAAGCTTGGTCAGGTTTTAGGAAAGAATTACACTTAAACAAATTGTTTCTATATGGAAGTATATGTTTCTTCACTTGCAATCCTCTTAAGTGATGGACCCTCCAAGAGTCCTGCCGTTGAAAATGTAACATAGCAAAAAACCGAGTGAGTTTAGAATAAATTTCTGAAGCCAAATACATTATCACAATTCAATGACAGGGAAGATATCAACAAGGAGAAAACGAAACCACACTATTTGCACAAGTATCCTAAGAAACAATACCCATTGAGCTATTCTTTTACATGTTTACAAGAGTGCCACCATATTACTTCACAACCTGGATAGTGAAGGCAAAGTGATAGAAAGTTTCTATAGACCTTTCTTCTTTTCTTTTTTTCTTCCTCTTCAGACCTTATGAGGAGCGGGGACTCAATTTCTCCTTTGAATTGTTCAATCATTTACAGGAGAACCAATATCTATAAAATGAAATAAACAAGATAGTGTTCCCAATGCGTGGACACGAACATAATGGGTAAGGCGAGATAGGAAAGGAAGTTAAAACACAATCTACGCCAAACTTTCCTGGTTTCTAAGAAGTCATCGACGTGCAATCAGAAGTACTTACCGATGAAAAAGACAACAGATTCATGCAACAAGAATGCCACCTGCTCCTTCCAAGTGTATTCTAAAAGGAAGCAAGTGGAATTAGGCAAAATAATACCGAAGAGTTAATGTCAAAAACACACCTACGGCATACCATTTCTTTGAGTTTCATACTTGAACTATCACGTGCGCGAGTTTCCTACCTACACTAAACTTTCACCAACTATTTATCAAAACACACCTCAACTATGAGTTGTTCCCTTTTCTGACATGAATATCATCATCGTTAAAAAAGATAGGAAAAGGGAAAGATAGACAATTGAGGTGTGTTTTGATAAATAGTCCAGGTAGAAAACTCTTACACATGCTAGTCCAAGTATGGAACTCAACACATAGAAACTGTTAAGTGTGTTTTTAACACTCATTACGAAAAGAAGAACCAGTAGTGTAAATAAAAGATATAACCAAATCAGAAAGGTACCTGTCTTGGTGAATATTTCTTAAGGCACTCATGGTTCTTGCAAATCCCCAAACAATTGGACAACTGCAAAGAACCACCAGCAGCCATTATAGGACAAAGCTAAGCAAACAAACAACTATCACTATCAGCATAACATAATTATGCTCCTCCACATTGATCAAGAGTCTTTCTAATAGCAAAACAAGGATAGTGATGATTTCCCCCCTCAACCTCAACTTTTCTTCAAAAATCTGCAAAACCCATGATTGAAAACATCATCAGAATTGAAATTTAAGTCACAAATGTAACCCTAATCTCAAAGGACTTAACAATCAGCCTTCAGAAGTGGAATTTGAATGAAAAATCAAATCTTTTTAAAATGGGTATTTTCTTTTTTCACAGTATTCAAATTTCTACCCAATAAAAACTGAAAAAACTAGTAAAAATTGGATTTTTTTAAAGTAAAAATTAAGCAAAAAAACAAATTTCAGAGAATAAATAAATAAAAGCATAAAAAGAAACTAAAAGGAAGATGAAGATGATGAAACTAACCTTGATTGCCGTAGTAGAGAGAGGGGAAGAAACGTTAAATACAGAACTGGACGCAGAGAAACGACGTCGTATTTATGATGCAAGAACAAGGGGAAAAAAGTTATGGAGGTAGGAAGAAGAAGAGAGATACTATTTTCCCCAAAAAATAAATAAATACATAAATAAATAAATAAATAAAGTTAAATATTATTGGGGCATATTGGAATATAATATTCCAATGATGGGTCCCAATTGAGAAATTTGAGGTTGAGGTGCTTTTTTGCCCTTGTTGAAAACACCAGGTCAATTATGGGATGACAGATAATTTGATGAAGTTTATATATTTGGTAGTATACATAGATTATACACTAATGATATTTATATTTATATTATTTTTTTGTTGATATTTTTCTTCATAGGAAGATAAGGTCTATAGATCATAAGGCATTAGACTCGAAAGGAAGAGCACTCTTACTTATGTTTTGGAAAAATCCTAAATACCTAATTTTACATGGTTTAACAAGTTGAGGACACTAGCAAGTTAACAAGAAGTTAGATAGCCTTTTAAAATAACACTTGTAAAACTTAAAAGTAACTATAATGGCCTGAATTAGGAAATGTGTTGTAATGTGACATCAAATTATCAAATTTCACTCTCTTCTTTTCAATTTACTTGTCTGGTTTTGATTTGACACAGAGTGTAAGAGAGTAAAACGACTTTTGAATCTACATGTTTCGTTGAAAATTAGGATGAAAGAGTTGCCAAAAAGGAACGGATAGAGGTTTTTATATCCCAGAATTGAAGGCTGCAGCAGTTAAAAGTAACTAATGATTTGTGTTATGAACAAAGAGTGACTTGTGTTATTGATTCTTACTTGATGGTGTAATAAGAAAGACAGAGATTTTAGTCAAGACAGTTTAATTGTTCATCTGCTATAACCATTATTTCAGCTTACTAGAGGATGTAAGAACGATAACAAAATCCGCGCTGAACATACAAAATTCAGTCATTAAAACAGTACTAAATGTTGTGTCATTGTCATTTGCTTGCTTGCAAACTGTATACATGGAGCTGACTCTCTTGAAAAAGAACCAAAAAATCGATGTGGTTGAATATATGCTACAAAGTTTCTGAAATGGAAGCTCTAGTAAATGTGTTTTTCCTAGTCAGTTACGGATTGCTGACAAGATAACAACAATTAGATCAAGTTTGTCAAGAACCTATACAAAAAAACTTCTCTATTCCCTACTTGAATTTTCCTGTTAATTGTTGAGAGATCTCAACGGTGATCTTTCATCAGGAATAGCTTCTAATCTCTTGGTTGGAGTGGAAGGGCGGCTGTTGTTCTCTTTAACAGGGTCAAAGAATTCATTATCCCTTTGCAAGTCTGTTCCCGGCATACTGCTGCCACAGTGTTGTGCCATTCTTTCCAATCTACCAGTTAGCTGCATATCTTCCTTAGACATCCTGTTAATTCTTTCTGATAATCCCATGAAAGTATCAAGCAACTTGTCCTTGTCTGATGACAATTTCATGACATCGTTAAGAAGCTTCTTGTTTTCTCCACGAAGGTTCTTGATCACAATATCTGAGCTTCTTACTTGCTTTTCGAGTTTAAACTGCAACACGTCTATCTCTGATCTTTTTGCTTCCATCTCAGCTTCAAACTGTGTCCTTTTTCCAACAGAATTGGACAAGTGGTTCTCCAAGTGCTCCACTTCCTTTTGCAACTTGCAAAAATCATTTTCCAATTCAACGATCACCAAGTTCCTCATCTGTATTTCAATCTCCTTCAGGATCTCAGCTGTTCTCATCTTCTCCCAGGTTTTATGAAACATATCAACCTCTGCTTGCATCTCTGAGAGACTGGCTGAGAATGAGCTAGTTGAACTTTCAAACTCATTTTCAAGCGAGTTGACAAGCTGCTGGAGGTCATATATTATGTGGTCTTTCTCTTCAACAAGCTGGTTGAGTCTCTCTTTCTCCTTCTTATACTTTGTTTCTGCTTCCACTTGTGCTAAAATGGCACCTTCAAGCTCTTTTCTCACCCACTCTTGCTCCAAATACTCCACCTCTTTCTGAAGATCAGATATTCTGTGTTTTTTCTCTTCAACAAGCTGGCAGAGGCTCTCTTTCTCCTCCCGGTGCTTTGTTTCTGCTTCCCCTTGTGCGAACATGGCACCTTCAAGATCAAATATTCTGCGGTCTTTCTCTTCAACTAGCTGGCAGAGGCTCTCTTTCTCCTCCCTGTGCTTTGTTTCTGCTTCCCTTTGTACTAGCATGGCACCTTCAAGATCAGATATTATGCGGTCTTTCTCTTCAACGAGCTGGCAGAGGCTCTCTTTCTCCTCCTTGTGCTTTGTTTCTGCTTCCACTTGTGCTAAAATGGCACCTTCAAGCTCTTTTCTCATCCACTCTTGCTCCAAATACTCCACCTCCTTCTGAAGATCATATATTCTGTGGTCTTTTTCTTCAACAAGCTGGTGGAGGCTCTCTTTCGCCTTCTTATGCTTAGTTTCTGCTTCCACCTGTGCTAAAATGGCACCTTCAAGCTCAATTCTTACCCACTCTTGCTCCAAATACTCCACTTCCTTCTGAAGATTCTGGGAATTCGTCTTGTCCTCTATATTTACACTGAGCAACGCTGTCTGTTCTCTTTTCTGGTCGAAGAGCTTCTGCTGGAGTTCATTCACTCTTATATCTTTTTCTGCCAGCTTGAATTCAAGGTTTTCTCTTTCTTGTTTGAGGTCAAATTCAACATCTGCCTGGGCAAGAAGGGAGGCTTCTACTTGTCTCCTCATTTGAAGGTTTTCTTCCAGACTGGCTTTCAGCTTTTCAGCAACAGATTTCCACACCTGCAGTTCAAATTCCAATTCATTTCCTTCATTGAAACTTTCAGCTAGTTCTTCATTTGCTTTATCCAAGGCATCGCGGACTTGTTCCAAGTCACTCTTTGTATGCAATACCTGCTCCTGCAACAGATTTTGAGAAGTCGATGCTTCTTTCAGCATTTCCTTTAGTGTATCAACCTCTCTTTGCAAAGGAAGCTGTTGTTGTTCTTCAGAATTCAAGGACTCAATCTTTTCTGATAGCAGTGCTACCTTTTCGCGCTCCTCTTTGAGATCTTCCTGAACTCTATCAAGAGCTTCATTCTTGGAATTTAACTGTTTGATTAGAGTAGAGATATTCTCAGCTCCTTCTCTCTTTTCCAATTCCATAGAAGCATAATCATCAGCAATTCTTTGATGGAGCTCAAAAAACTGAGATTTCAACACTAACAGCATCGTGGAAGTCTCCTCATTCTGTAGAGTTAACTGCAATGTTAATGATTCACATGTCTCCAACTCCTCTTGAAGTTCAGTTATTAAAGTGTCTTTGCTCTGTACAGAAGATTTGCATCGATCAAGCTCCTCCGTTAGTTTCTCCAATTTAGAAGCCCATTCAGCTTCTTTGGCTTTGAGATTACCAAAACAGTCCTTGTGCACCTGCTCCAGGCCTCTGAGCTTGTTTCGAAGTTTTGACAAGGAAGAAGAAGCTCCAGCTTCTTGAATTTTGGCTTCCTGGAGTTCTTTAAGGGATGTCATCAATTCATGATTCTCTTGCTCTACCCTCCTGAATTGGTATTCCATTTCCTTGTGAAGTGTATCCCTCGTGCCCAATATGTCTCTTAGATTCGCAATTTCTTTGTCCCTCTGACTTGTCAGGCTCTCAATTATTGACTTGGATTCCTCGTACTCCGTACAGACACTGTTAAAGGATGTTTTAGACTCAGCAAGTTGAACTTCCAGTAGTTTTCTCTTGCTTTCTTCATGAGCTAAAGCCTGATTGCACATCCACAAACGGCTTTCAAGATCTTTTGATATTCTAAGCTGAGAATCTAAATTCATCTGCAGTTTGGAGATCTCATCTAGCAATGTGGATCTCTCCTTTTCCCATTCTTTCCCATCCTCTTGGTGTTGTAGCCTGAGTCTGCCATGAGCCTCCTCTAGATGACTGAACTGTTCCTTCTTCCATTTAAGTTGATCCGCGAGCTTCTTGTTTTCCTCCTCCATTTCAAGCAGCATATCATCATTGTGTCTCAGTTCTTTGGATGCTTTCGCTCTCTTCTCAGCTTCTGAGGACTTTTTCTGTGAAGATGATACAAATTCCCTTAGCCCCTCGATTTCTTGTTTGAGAGAACGAATTTGTTGCTCTTGATCCAAATTAGTTGCATTTGCACCATCTAGAGCCAATGCCAACCCTCTATTATCTTCTTCATACTTGCGAAGCTGTTGCTTGAGCTTGCCATGAGCCTCCTCCAGATGACCGAACTGTTCCTTCTTCCATTTAAGTTGATCCTCAAGTTTCCTGTTTTCCTCCTCTATCTCAAAAAGCATATCATCATTGTGCCTCGGCGATTTGGACGCTTTGGCTCTCTTCTCAGCTTCTGAGGACTTCTTTTGTGAAGCCGATACAAATTCCCTTAGCCCTTCCATTTCCTTTTTGAGAGAATGGATCTGTTGCTCATGATCCACATTAGTTGAATTAGCATCATCTAAAGCCAATGCCAGTCCTTCTTTCTCTTCTTCACATTTTTGAAGTTGTTGCCTGAGCTTGCCATGGGCCTCTTCCAGATGAATGAACTGTTCATTCCTCCATTTTAGTTGATCTCTGAGCTTCCTGTCCATCTCCAGCAGCATGTCATCTTTGTTTCTCAGCTCTTTGGATGCTTTGGCTCTCCTCTCATCAACTTCCAAGGACCTTTTCTTCTGTGAAGCCGAAGCAACTTCCCTTAGCCCCTTGATTTCTTGTTCGAGAGAACGAATCTGTTGCTCCTGATCCATATTAGCTGAATTAGCACCATCTAAAGCCAATGCCAGCCCTCTATTCTCTTCTTCAAACTTTCGGAGCATCTCAGCAAAGTCAGCACGAAGCTTATCGTTTGCAGAACTAAGATGCTTGACAGCAGTCTCCTTTTCTTTAAGTTTTGACTCGATTGCTTCGTGCAACTGTTTAGTGACACCAAGCTCATCTTCCTTCCCAGACAATTCATTAGTGAGCTTCTCTATTTTCAAATTTGCCTCCTGATTCTTGGTTAGCAGCTCATTGTTGGCTCTTTTCAAGTTGTCACACAACTCAGCTTTACTTTGATAATTTGCCCTGAGCTTTTCAATCTCATGTCTGGCCTCATCTAGTGCTTCATGTACTGTGTCCATTTCCTCACTCCAACTGAGATCAACTAAAACACCTGTTTGCACAAAAGAGTGAATTTCAGCATCAAACATGATCTACGATCACCAAACAACATACCCAGTGCAATGACACAAGTAGTGGTTAGAGTGTACCCGAACCTTACCCTTACCTCGTCGAGATAAGGAGGCTGCTTCTAATAGACCACTTGGCTTAAAATAAAGCAGTTTGAAAAAGGGAATACAGAGGTGAGAGCAGTAAACATAACAAAATAATGCATAAACAGGACATGATATATCATCAATCTCCAAAAGATCAGAATTGAAACAAACCAACTGTGAAGTCATTGGCGAAAAGTTTTTCCATATAATTTGGTCTTTTGCTTCCCCACCCCTCCTTCCCCCGGACCTTCGTCACAAGTATCTCCGCATCATCTTCACAGTGCAGCTGTTGTGTTAATCTGGAATTTCCAGAAGTGAAAACTAAAGAGACAGCTGACAGGAGTAGCAGCTAAGTATCGATCCCCAAACGTATAACTTCCAAGAAAGTAAGGCATATGCAAAGACATGAATTTAGGCAAGTCTGGTACTCAGAGACGGAACCATAGACGTTTATGGGTTCAAAACTTGCCACCCTATATATTTATACACATTTGAAGGATTTCCTAATTTCCATCAATCTCGGATGGAGCCAAAGATTGACTATTTTTTGGCCTTGGATTATGATGGAATAAAGTAAAATGACTCTTTAAATTATCTGCGCTTTTTTCATTTGTGAAGTAGCAGTTAGTCAATGCAACTTTCAACGCTCCTCATGGGTCATCTGGAAACAACTGCTTTATGTTTTTAAACATAGGGATTAGGTTGCGTACATCCGACCCCCCTCACCCCGCAATGAGCGGGAGCCTTTTGAGGCACTAGGGTATGTTGTTGTTGTTGTTGTTGTTGAAGGATTTCCTAATAAAAATATCAGGTATAGCTCCATTGCCCCTTATTGGAAGATATGAAAACTCCAAAACGCCTTAAACCTTCACAATGGTCCGGATTCAAGGCTAGTGAAGTGCTCTTATAATCACAAATAACATCGTAAAATAAACTCCCTAACTAGGTGTTCCTTGTTCACAATCTTTCTCCACACAAATCCAAGATCTAAGCTTTTTCTAAGGAAGAACACTTCTTCTTACTCACTGGAAATGCCAGAATTTAAAAAAATTTTATATGATGAAAGATAGCAGATTGAAACACACATAGATGCTGAGCATTGAAAATTTTTAACAAAAATTCTGTACATAATCACACAAGAAGAACCATTATACAACAACACTAACTATGCCTCAGTTCCAAACAAGTTAGAGTTTGAAGATTCATCATGAATTGACAAGTTCTACGCTGTCTGCCAGTCTAACTCTCCGACTTTGAAATAGGCCATGTAAGCAAGCTCACACGGGCGGACCAGCTAACCATTCAGAAACAAAAAATTGCTAAATGCAATTGTTGTTCTCGCTGCCACTCGTATATAGCAGCATTTCAGCCTACAAGTCCACTAGTTAACTTCACACCTTCCCAACCCAAAATATCCTCTCTATTAAAATTGTTTATAAATGAGCAACTTCTTGATTAAAAAGTAATAA
The DNA here is from genome assembly GCA_025642045.1 of Solanum sejunctum. Classification (NCBI taxonomy): domain Eukaryota; kingdom Viridiplantae; phylum Streptophyta; class Magnoliopsida; order Solanales; family Solanaceae; genus Solanum; species Solanum sejunctum. The sequence goes on from JAOTQJ010000007.1 coordinate 4,405,893, forward strand.
CATTTACAAGTTCCTAGTCACTTTCCAACTTGTGTTGAGCAGTTACAGAATTACAGCAAAAACTATAAACTTAAACCGTTTACCTCATTTCCAACACTAAACATATATTCAAACAAGATCAGCGCAACATCACTCTGACAGATAACAAAAACAACAAGGGTAAAATGTACGCAGACCTTACCACTACCTCATCGAAATAGAGAGGTTGTTTCCGGAAGACCCTTATCAAGCCCCAAAAGCAGAAGATAACAAAAAAAAAAACGATTAAAATATTGCCAACTTCAAATTGCTAGAAGTATCACATTTACAAATTACAAGTCCTATCCACTTTATATAACTTGAGTTGAGCACATTATACAATCAAAAACAGTCAAATTCTGGGGGCGTTTGGTTCAAGGGACTAGGTGGGTTATTCTCCAGCATAAATTTTGGGAGGTCAACTAAAACCAAGTGTCATTTAATTTAATGTCAATGTCGGGGTATAACTTATCCCACATATAACACGTAATTGATTATCCTATGATATCCTGGTTTTGAACCAAACGCTCCCTAAAAAGACCAAAAAGTTAAACCTTTTAAGTGATTTCCAACACTACACGTATATTTCTTTATACAAGATTTACTAAAATTAAAATAATTACTAAGTTATCCCATATATAAGGCAGAATTGATTATCCATGATAATCCTAGGATATCCTGGTTTTGAACCACGCGACCCCTAAAAAGAGCAAAAAGTTAAACCGTTTACATAATTTCCAACACTACACGTATATTTCCTTCTACAACATTACTAAATTAAATGACTTACTAACTTCAGGGTGTCAACACACACTGCACATACATTCACTGAATTGAGTGAAAGAAACACGAAAACACTTCTACACTTCAAAAAGCAAAAAAAGTAATAATATTTCCTCATTTCCAACACTACACATATATTTATACAACAACAATAACAAAATACCCTATGTATTCCCATAAAGTGGGGTCTGGGAATGGTAGAGCACCGCACCAGACCTTATCCCTACCTTAGAGGCAGAATGGCCTTTTCTACTAAAACTTCAGTCTATGACTCAACAAATAACATTCCAAAACAGTCAAGAAAGAGAATAGACCGAAATGAAAGCATAACAAAGCATTCTTAAATATAACTATGGGAAATAATATGATAATTGAAGTACTAGAAATAACATATCTACTGGTATGGACAGATAAAGGGCAATGCACTACTACATACTAACGTCCTAACCTAAGGTCATGTCTTCGATAAATTGAAAACACAACACATGCATTCATATAAAAACATTAACAATTAGTGATTTTCCCAGACACCTATAATAGAAAAACTCAATAAAATACTTCTAACATATGAAAAGAGTTAAAAGATTTAACCTTTTACCTCATTTCCTACACTAAACATAACAAAGCATTCTTAATTATAACTATCGGAAAAATAATATGATAATTGAAGTACCAGAAATAGCATATCTACTAATAGACAGATAAAGGGCAATGCAGTACAATGCAGTACCACCTACTAGTGCCCTAACCTAAGGTCATGTCTTCAATCAACTGAAACACAACACATATACTCACATAAAAACATTAACAATTAATGATTTTTCAAACACCCATAATAGAAAAACTCAATAAAATACTTTTACACATATGAAAAGAGCAAAAAGATTAAACCTTTTACCTCATTTCCTACACTACACATAAATTACTTAATGCAAGATTACTAAAATTAAAAGAATACCTCTACACTACACATAAATTACTCAATAAAATACTTCTACACATATGAAAGAGCAAAAAGATCAAACCTTTTACCTCATTTCCTACACTACACAAATATTACTTAATGCAAGATTACTAAAATTAAAAGAATTGCTAACTTCAGTAACATACATTCACTAAATCAAAAGAAAAAACATAAAAACATTAACACTTAGTGATTTTTCCAGACACCCAAAAAAAGGAAACCCAACAAAATAAATTTATACAACATACTAGAAGAACAAGATTCAATTTTTCTTTCTGTATACTAATTAAAATACAAAATTGACGAAATGGGTGTTCTTGAAAAGTACCTTTGAGTAAATTTCTGGGTTGTAGTCCATTCAAAAAAACACAAGAAGTGGGTTTTCAGTTTGAAGTAAAGAAATTGAAAGTTACAGACTTTAATGGAATACCAAAAACGAAAAAGATGATTCTTTTTTTTTTGTGTGTGTGTGTGTATAGTAGAAATGATGAATGTCAGATATTAGCCGTTGTGAGATGGAAAGCTTATAGATTTGAATTTACCCGTTTGTCGTTTAACGGCGTTGGTCTTGGATATATTGTTAACTAGCCGTTCAAGATTTGGGCTTTTTTTTCCCATGAGTAAAAGCCCAAAATAAGAAACACAAAATTTTTGTCCAATTGTGCTTTTATATGAACCTTATTTTATTACGATCTAAAGATTTACAATAATAATATATTTGATATTTTTTTAAAATAATTTTTCTATCTCTCTGAGACAGTAATAAGGTTTGCGTACATTGTATCTTCCCCAGACTATACTTGTGGGAGTCCACTAGATATATATTATTTGTTCTACAGAAAAAGATAAAGTATATGCAGACTAAAAAGAAATATATGAAAGTGTAAGATACAATAGGTAATAACCGAATAACATATAGTAGCAGAACATTACTATAACTGAATAATACTATAATTTGAACTACAAAAAAATAACATTTATCAACAAAAGCCGAAGAATAAGAAACAACAGAAATAGTACTATGACTACGATTAAGGGCATCGAGACTATGCATTCCGACTTGCTAGCATGAACGCACTTTTATTTCTTGGCACTTTACTCTAATTTGCATTTTTCATATCTTTCTAGTTAAGGTCATGTTTTTAGTAAATCATAACTTTGCCACCTCCGTGTTTAATTAGTTATTTTAAATGCTTTTTGGGGTCTACTTCTCATGAATTCATCCATAGGCAACTAACTTCTAACACCACTGCACAACAACAACATAACCTAGTGCCTCAAAAGGCTTTCGCTCATTGCGAGGTGAAGGGGGGTCGGATGTACGCAGCCGAACCCTTATGTTTAAAAATATAAAACGATTGTTTTCAGAAATACAATGTATTAATAACAAGATATAAATATAAATTTTATTATCACAAATAGTCATGCTTGTGTCTCCGATTGAAACAAATCATATTACAAAATTTCAAATATCATAAGTCAAACTTTAGGATATTATTATAAAATTTTACACGTAAATTTATAATTCGATAATAATAACATATATCATTTCTAGTCAAATAATTAACAACGTGACCCAATACTAGTAATCATGTATCTGTAAGTCTCTTTATTTGTAATGATTCTTAATATATAATATAATCTTCCTATTAACCAAAAATAAATCAATGAACCAATATATGGTCAAATACATGTTAAAACTACACCAATCATTAACACCAACGCGAATAATAATTTAATTTTTTAATAACATAAACAAATTTATCCCTCCAACTTTAGTTGTCCAAATTAATATTGCACTTAGTTTTTAATTCACATAGATTATTATTATGTCAATTTATATTGGTGATTATCTTGGTGGACCCATATTTTGGACGGTATGATTTCGTCAACTTTACAAAAAGGAAAATAAAAAATAGTAAAATATATAAGGGTAACCACTTTACTAAAGACAAAATATCTTGCTTACAACAACACCAACAATTTACATTCACTCGAAGATACTCAGATGACTATCTTTCATTAATTTGTTTTTAAATATATAAATTAAATATAGATATTTTAATATATAAATATTAATTATTAAATATCTTTAATATAAAAATTACCCATGCATGTTCTAAAAATATAAACACTCTTGACGAAAATATTAACTCCACCACTGTTAATGTTATAGCTTATATTCCTTTGATTTAATAATAATTATCCACTATTAACTTAACACAAGTATTAAAAATAACAAATGATAAAAATAATTTTATTAAATCATCCTTTGAATATATAAATATATTGTCTTAAAAATATAAAAGAGAAATAACTATAAATAATGATAAAGATAAATTAGCACAGAATTAAGTATAAATTATTTCTTGATTTCATAAAGTGAACAAGTATTGTTAGACATCTATATTTAGTATATTGGATAGGCAAAGATAGATCGGGAGAGAAGAGGGAAGTACTCATTCACCTTTAATCAAAAATTTTAAATTCTAATATGAATAATTAATCAAGAAGCGAGGTAGGACTTTGTGAAGTGAATTTCACTATAATCGGGCCTTAGTATAAATATTTGCACACTAGGTGAAAAATTAAAGCAAATATGTCTCTTTGAATTGAAATTGATTATATAATTTTTTTTTATTTATTAAAAATACATATCATGTCATAATCATATCAAATAAAAGTAGAAGGAAAGGTAAGGATTGCTTGTTTACTAGTTATTATTATTTTTATATGGATATGTATTTGATATTCAAAATTAAATAATAGTTAGAATATATTGGATCAATAAACTTTAAGAGTACATATTTTAACAGGCTTTGGTTTCTATGCATGTTTTCCTCTTCCCTTGTTTGGCATTTGCATGTGACAATGTGGTTTTTGGCTACCTAAACACAAGTAAATAGCTATGCAAGTAGGAAAATTCATTATACAAGGACAAATGATAGTAATTAATAAATTTTTTTATAAAAAATTTAAGTAATGATAATCCTTTTTTGTTTCTTAGTGCAAGCAATAACATGGTATTAGGTCAAAAGTACAACTAATAAAACAATAATGATGTATTCAGTATAATCTCATAGACGTGAAGCCTTAAAAGATGTTGTGTATATTAAGTTTACCTTTAACTTGTGATGAAAGATGACTATTTCGAAAGACTTCTAAAAATATACAAATCTAGGTAAGAAAAACCATGTTAATAATAGTAAAAAAAATAAAATAACAGTATTCAACAACAAAAAACATAGAATCATTTCTCTGACACTAACTATTCTTTCTTGCTAAACTTGTTATTATGTGAATTCTACTTACATTTTTTTGGATACGATACTCTCTCTATTCTCTTTTACTTGTCACTGTTTTATTTTTTGAGGTTAACTTGACTAAACATTAAAGCTAAATTGAAGTAGCTAAATTTAATATTTAAAATATAAAATTTAGATGGTTGACAACTATACAAAAAATATTATAAATTGCTATCTTTCTCATATTAATATGATAAAATAAAAATACATCTTAAAGTATTGGTCAATGTTTATGTAATTTGACATCAATAAGTAAAATAGTGACAAATAAAAATAAGTGAATGGAATATACATTATGCATTATGTCATAATCACCAGCTAATTGGTCAGCGACAAATTCTTAAATGAAACTTAGATCTGCAAAGGATTAGTCTTTGGACTGTCGAAATCGAATACCTTGAAAAACCAAAAAATTAGTCAATAGCCAATTGAGTGAAAATATAAAGTTATAGATGCCTGCAATAATTAATTAATTATAAATGTGATTGATATAGGCATGTGTACTAAATGCTTAACAACCCTACCATGATCATCATGTTTTTGTAATATGAACAATAAGAGTTCCATGGATAATTTTTTCTACAAAATGAATTGAACTTTCACAATCATATTTAATTTCCTGTGTACTAAAATACATAATAAGTTTGTTATACATCATCTAAGATTGTGATGGCTTTTGAATAGTGATTATTCATTGGACCTAATTCAAGATTATTCTAGAATTTTAACACATGTTACATGAATTTTGAGATGGTCAAATGAAACACCACAAGAGTGTAACAAGTGTGGCTAATAAATGGATTGATAATTTGCTAGCAACAATTCGTTAACACGTGTATATCTGATTATTCACAAATAAATTAAAATAAATAAATAAGTTGATTTTAATTTTAGTTTTAGAAAATCGTATCATAATAGTCCCTCCCTAAAGCATCAAAGAGATTTTATTTCTGAAATCAAATTTCTGGTGGAACAGATGTTCAACACATATATTATGCTGACCTTATGTGTTCTAACTCAAAAAAAGATCAAACAATCGTTATACGACTAGAAAAAACTTTTCTTTTTTTTTTAAAAAAAATAGTTTTAAGAAAAAAAAAGAGACAATTTCAATAGAATTTCCTTTCAATTTCCATGAATTTCCCTTTTAGTCCCCTTTTTCCTCCTTTTCTTCCTTTTTTTTTTTGTCTTACCAAGGTTGACAAATTCTATATAAATCAATTATTGATGGGGTCAATATATGTACATTTCAAATTCAACAAATGATTACAAATGAGAAAAATATGTCTCTTATGATAGACAACCACCTTGTTTTCAAACAAATATATATGACAAAAATAAATTATTATTATTTTTAGATTCGATGAAATAAAAAGGATTATTAAAACACTTTTCAAGATTTAATGTTGATATCCTCAAACCATTTAAAGTTTAACAAGTTGCACTTTCTAATTGTTAAACGTTCTTAGTTATTTTAAAAGTTTTACTAACAGAACTTATCAACTGTAGAAAACAATATAAAAGATTTAAATTTTAAACCTTGAGCTTTTCATGCACACGAATAATGTTACTATTAAAACGTAAACTTTTTAATAGGATCGATTTGGAATATGTCAATTTAATTTTTTTGAAAATAAATTTTAAACTTTGAATTCTGAATGTGAACTTTATATCCTCAAGTTTAAACTCGAATTTAAACTTGAACTTGAATTTGAATTCGAATTTGAACTTGAATCCGAATCCGAACCTATGAATTACTTTTATAAAAAAAAAACTAGTGGAAATAAATTATTATTTCTAAAGATTGACATCTGACATACTTTACACGTGTTGAATAAATGAATCCCCTCAGCCACTCATGTCAGTTGATTTTTTCTTTCCATTTTTCAATTTTTTTCCGCCCCATATTTAAAATTATAAGATAAAATATATTTTTATATATTATATTATGTTATTTCAGTTTATGTGATATTATTTTTAATCTATTTTAAAATATAATATT
>JAOTQJ010000007.1:4413064-4423316 GCA_025642045.1 Solanum sejunctum
ATTATTTTTAATCTATTTTAAAATATAATATTATTTTATTTAAATTAAAAATAATTTAAATTTAAAAATTTATTTTTATTATTAATAAAATAATTCTCAAACATATAAATATCCATGATTATTGATGCCAAGTTAAAAGATGGAGACAAAAAAGTGTATATATATTATATTTTTCACTAACATCTCAATAATTAATTAAATATTTTTAGTTAACATTCTATCAATTATTTCTTAATAATTAATTAAATATTTTTAGTTAATATTTTATCAATTATTTCTTAATAATTAATTAATTAATTTTAAATAATATTTCAATAACTAATAATTTATTGGATACATCTAATTTAAATTTTTTTTAAAAAGGTACAAGTAAAGTAAAAGTTTCATATGTAAAAATATTTTTTTTTATCTTCTACTAATTATAAAGATTTAACTTTTTTTTCGAATTGCTCTTTAGTATCTTAAACCCATAACTCACCCCATCTAGTCCCATCTCATAATTTTAAATTTATCCCTTTTCTTCCTCGTATAACTCTAAATTTGTCTCGTACACATTCTATTTCGCTCTATTATCATTCCTCTTTAAATAAAACTAACTTTATTCTTCAATAATGATATCACATAAATTGAGACTTCACGAGGAAATAACATATCATGATTTTTGACTAATCTCGATAAGCAAGCCACTTTTGGCGATAATTTTGTAACTCATTAATTATTTCTCAGATTTCAATATAATATTTATTCATTGGACAGACAAAACATGATCGGACGGTCACAAATGAATAGCCAAATATTAGCCATTGATTGAACCATGGGCCAGAAGAAACATGAATTATTTTTCCTATTTTATTTTCAATCTATATATTGTAAAATATTTTAAATCAATTTTTTTACTCTAAGGTGTGTTCAGTACGAGGGAAAATATTTTTCGTAAATTTTTTTATAAAAAGTTTTTTTGTGTGTGTGTATGTGCGCTTAGTAAGTAAACAAAAATGTTTATATATGATTTAGATTAGGACTGTATATTAATAATTTCAATTCGATTTTGAAGTTTATTATCGATTTATCAGTTATCGATTTATAAATATGCTAAATTATTATATAATAATTAGGATATTGACTTATCGATTTATTAATTATTTATTATTATCAATTTGGTTATCAATTTAACCATTAAGAATTGTTACAAAATTTTCTTTATTGAAAATCACAGAGAAACAAGATTACAAATCAAACACTGTCACTATAGAATGACTTAGAGTTTGTGACAGTCAAAAATAAAAATACGAAATTATCAAAAATTTTATATATTAAATGATACAAATATAATTATTGAATTTACTATCGGTTAACCCATTAAGAAAAAAAATTAAAATCTTTAAGAATCAATAGTCGAATAAAAAAAATTTAAATTGTTACTAAAACTTCTAAACTAATAATCCATTATTTATAAATTAATAACTTTTTTTTCAATTTGGATAATTAATTTTGATTCGATTTTAAATAATTCTAATTTAAATCGATACTAGAAAAGATAAAGGTGTGAGATGATTTAGTGTTGATAAGATGAGAGTGAAGATAAGATGTACCGGAAGATAGAAATAATATAATCAATGTGAAATATTTTTTATGTACATATATGAATAATATAATCAGTATAATTTTATACGTAAAATTTTAAAAGAATGATGTGTACATAATGAGTATATTTTTTCCAAAGAAATGCTTCAACATCACATTCATATTCACCAAACTTGGCAAACTCTTTTTTTTTTCTTCCAAGTAATTATATATGACTTTAAAAACTAATTGTACAAGTTAAAGACATAATATCATGAATTCTTAAAAAAATAATTGTACAAGCAAAAGCATAATATCATGAATATTCTCCAAAACATATTTGTCTTTGTTCATACTAATTATTTTTTTCATTTGGCTAAATCTATATACAAAGTTAATGAAGTTTATGTTAGTAAAAATATCTCGAATATCCTATAAAATTAATAAATTACATGTAAATTAGTTCAAATATTATAGTTATCGAATTTTTTATTAAAGAAAACCATACTATTTGTTTCTATTGATAAAAAAGTAATAAACTTAAAATATTTTTCTTAATCTATTTTCTTTTATATTCCATATCCATTGCATTTAATTACTAGAATGAAAAAATGACTTTAACAAAAAGGGAAGCAAGAGCAAGGCAAGATATATGCACTCAACAACTAATTACAAAAGCTTATAAGGTTACAATCTACGTCTTCCATTCACTTTTACTTATCACTATTTTACTTATGAAAGTTAAATTATATGAATTTTGACCAATATTTTTGAATGATTTTTTTTCATCATATTAATATGAGAAGGATTGCAACTTAATAATATTTTTTCATATAATTTTCAACCATCTAAATTTTAGATTTCAAATATTGAATTTATCTACTTCGATTTAACTTTAAATTTTAATCAAATTAACCTTGAAAAATAAAATAATGATAAATAAAAGTGAACAGAGAGAATAATTTATACAAAATAAGCAACAAAAAATCAACAAGACAATGTGGGCACCACAATAAATTAGTAAAGCTATGGGGCTAAAATCTAGTTAGTACAAAATAAGTAATAAAAAATTTAACAAGACTAAATGGGTACAACAACAAATAAGGAAAGTTATGATGGTTAAAATATAAGGAGTGCTTGGCAATGAAAATTGTGAGTGTTTGAAAAAAAAGTAATTTTTATTTTTAAAGTAAAAATAATAAATAAAAAATTAATATTGTATTTGAACATTATGTAAATTAGAGTTTTTTTTGAATATTTTTTAAATAATTTGAAGTGAGAGAAGAGAAAATAAATTTTTGATATTCTTTAAATTTCTGAAATATTTGAATTTTATGGTCAAACATGTATTTCAAAGTTCAATTTCAGGAAAAAAATTTAAAAGAAAATCAGCTCGATTCCCCCTCCCCTCCCTCCCCCCCAAAAAATTAGTTATTTCATCAATTACTTATCAATAATAATAAAAAAGTAGATTCAGTTAATTCGCAATTTAAATTGTAAAAATCAAATTGTCAAAAACAATACAAACCGCGTGCTACTATGTGAAGCAAACCCTAATTTGTACTACAAAATAAGCAATAAAATTTAACAAAACAAAATAGCTTATTTTGAAATTTAACAAAACAAAATATCTCCAACAAGAAGTTAGGAAAATTTATTGGGGGTTAAAATTTAGTTTGTACAAAATAAGTAATAAAAAATTAGCAAGACATATCGGATACAATAACAAATTAGGAAAGTTTGGGGGTTAAAATGTAGTTTGTACAAAATTGGCGATAAAAAGTTAACAAGACAAAATGGATGTAATAACAAATTAGGAAAGTTTGAGGGTGAAAATGTAGTTTATACAAAATAAGCAATCAAAATTCAATAAAAATAAAATAGTTATCCATTTGCTTATATATAGGACCCGCCCACAACACAGTCGGTTGATTTTCCACTGTGTGTGTGTGTGTTTGACACTGTTGGGGGGTGGGGTGACGAAAGAGGGAGTTTCAGTGAGAGGGAAAAAGCGGTTCACCGGCGGTAACGGAAAATAAAAGTGCTGGTGAAAAGTTCTGTTTTTTTTCCGGTGATTTTACCGTGCTGATCTCACTTTCCGGCGAGAACTAAAGAATTTTCCGGTGGTGACCACCGTTTAATATATACATCTGCCATGTACAAACTCGGGTCTGGGTATGACCCGATTTCAATTTTGTCCTCATAATCATGAGTTGACAGAAAAAACTTGATTTAAATTTAGTGGATTTATGATATAATTAGACCCTTTGAAGTGTTTGATGTTTTCTGGGGTTTTTAGTTGAATTTTAGTGTTGTTAATTGGTGATGGTAGTGAAGGTGTATGAATCTGACGTGGGGTTTAAATTTTGAAGCTTTTCTTGAAAAAGGGGTTGTTTTTTGATGATTAAACTGCTTAAAGCTGTTTGCTTTTTTGCTCTTCTGATAGAAAAGTGAACCTTTTTATCTTCCATCTTCATATTTTGTTTTAGTAATGGATTACACATTTGTTGAATTTTTATTATGGGGCTTTTGATTCTGTTTTCAGAGCTTAAAGTTTGATCATTTCTAGAATCCCTTTTGTATGAAATGGCAGTTTCTTTGACTCGTTTGTCATGGTGGTGGTGGGGTGGGAAAGAGAAGGAACCAGTGTCTAATGGGTCTTCAATGAATCCCTTGCAAGATTTTGGATTTGGATTGAAGGAACAAAGTGATGGTTTGAAGTTTAAGTCAGTGAGGGGGGCTAATTTAGCTTCAACTACTAGGAAAGTGAAGAGGAAATGGAAGAGTAGAGAGGAGAGGAAGAGGGTTGATAAGAAATATGATGTGGTATTGGTGCCATCAGATGGTGTTTGTTTATCAGGTTCCGAATCCGATGACTCTGACTGGTCGATCGGGTGGCTGGAACCACATGCCCCTGATTTCCAGAATGATGATGAGGAAGATGACAGTTTTGCTGTGTTGGTTCCTTGCTACAGGCATGATTGTAGAGATCTAGAAGAGCCAAACAATCTGATCTTAAGTGCCATTGAGAATCTTTCAAATGAGTTTCCTGCTGGTAAGAGCTGCAGATATGTTCTTTTTGTTTTCTGCATTGGTTATGTAGAATATCTTTCTTTTGGTAGATGTGGCATCTATAAGTAAATCTAAAATGTTGGATTATTGGTCTTTGATGACGATGGCTCGAAATTCATTATTCTTGTTTGCAACTGCTCTAACAATAGTAATTTCTCTAGAGCTGAATTTGTTAAATTAGTTGTGTTAGTAAATGCTTCCCATTCCCGTCGTTTGGTTTCATATATGGTATTTTCTGTCTTGTGGGATTTCACTGTATGTTGTTGCAGTTGTGTTAGTAATGTGCGGACTGAGAAAAGATATATGTGAGGTTGCCTTAAACAAGCGTCGCTTAATAGCACTAAAAAATAGAAGCCCGTCTCCCATCATGGCGCAGTTAGATAAAGTAGTATCATTGGATTTGGATTTTAATGAGCAATAGTTGCGTAGGAGGATGGATAATATTGGTGGTGTAGAATTGATGAGAATATTTGATATTATCGAATTACAATCAATGAGCACTATTTATTATTTCCATTGTTGTGCTACTTGAGCGGAGGATCTTTTGGAAACATCTTTCCACAAGGTGATGGTAAGGTCTGAGTACACTCTATCTTCCCTAGCCGCCATTTGTGGTATTTCACTGGTATGTTGTTGAATTGTTATGCAATTTGACAATACAAACCTCCATAAAATTTCGTTCTTACGTAATGCAGTGAGTTCTAGGTACTCCATTTTGGTGATGTTATACCCTTTCAATCCAGGCGTTTGACTCTCAAAGAAAGCATAAATATGGAGAGAGCAGTGGATAAAGAACTGACTTTTCCTTTTATTTTTAATGCTATTGTTTCTCTCCTGTAGTTTCCAAACTTAGACTTGCATTTGCCTTGAACCAAATTTAATGCCTGCAGAATTTGTTATGAGTTCTTCTAGATAGGTTACTATGTATCATCTCTATGCCAGTGTGTGTAGTCTCTATTAACCTTATGAGTGAATGTGATCGTGCCTGAAATTCTTTTTATACTTGCAGAGGGTAAGAAGTATATGGAGCAATGGCTCTCTTCTCTTCAGAATTTTTGAATATACTGCAGATGCTCGTTTTCTGTGCATTAGGAATTTTCTGAAGCAGCGTCTATCTTTTAGTATATGAGAAGATATGCAAGTTCTGCATCAACATTGAGTAATAGTGGCAGCAGGTCAGCATTTTCATTTGCGAGAGACAAATAATCAAGTTTATTGTGGCACTGATCTTTGGTTGCGCGCTCAAATACATGAACCATTGTCATCTTTAAACTTTGGAGTTGATCAACTTCTGTTTGAAGGGGGGAGGAATTTGACATATCAGGCTGATTTCTTAGGGTAAATATAGCTAATGTGAATATGGGGAGAAGAAGTACGCTTTTTGACTGCTGCTATTGTAAATAAATCAGACAAGTGAAACATCATTGTTTACTTCTTGATTATACATATTAATGTTAAATAATATGTTCTCACTCTTGCTAATTTGCTTCATCTTTCTTGTTTCATTGTTTTAACTGCATGTGCTGCACTGGCCATATGGTGATTGCCTAGTAAGAGTTTCTCTAATTTGGTACAGCCACCAGAAGTTGTTTTAGAAAAGGCTCTGTTAGCATTCCTATATGCCATTGTGGTTCCACATTTCATTCTCATGAATCTATTCTGTGGTGATTCCCTCTTAGTCTTATTGTTCATGCCTTGTTCTTTCGGAAATAGTCTATCTCGTAGTAGTAAGGTCTGCATACATTTTATCCTCTTCAGATCCCAGTTATGGGATTACACTTGGTATGTTGTTGTATAGTGCTTGACAGCCGAGAACAAGAGTTGAACCAGGGTACAACAAGGGGTTTTGTCGAAAAATTACACCATATATGGTCTGCGTATATATGGTAGATATTGATACCTTTTGGTTTCTATGTGTGTTTGCCGCTCCTTAAACCCTCTGTTTCTAGACCATCAGAGAAACATACATCGTTTGCTTCGTTAGGACACACTACTCTAGAAGCTAGCGAAAATAATCGTTACAGTCGTCCAACAAGAACTCTTTTACTTGTCAAACTTTCTTTCCTTTCCCTAGGAAAGTTATTCGGTAAGCAAGATCTTTGATTACGTTCGTCCATCTTTCTTTTCTTATGATGAAATTACAATGAGTTCATTTGTTGATTGCTCCACTCAAAGCCAAGAAAGCCTAAAAATAGATGAATTTGGACCATTTATGATATTGTATTGATTTCAAAGCCCCTTTTGGACACAAATTGATTCCTAACACTTGATGTTTTGCAGGAATGGCATGTGACCATTGCCACTAAAGGGTGAAAAGTGATATGACAAAAGTTTAGCTTTGATGTATTCTTTGTTAGCTCTTCATAAAGTTCTTAGCTTACTTTTCCTCTGCCCTTTATAAAAAGTTTTCAACTTTTTCCACCAGGAGGTTTCTGCTAAAGGGTTGTTAAACAAAAAGAAATAGACCCCACTTTTGGTATTTGAGGTTGCCAATGGGACATGTTGTGATATAAAACAAATGGCCATTAGCAATTTTGTCTCCATTGCACTTATGATAGGTTGTCTGTGGGGGTGGGGGTAGGGGTAGGGGGGTTTGTGGCTATTATTTTCTATGTGATTGGTTGCTGCTTCACCACATATTAGTGCAAAGAATAGTTTGGATAACTATAAGTTGTTCTAAACTTTCTTCTTGTTTCCTACATGCAATTGGTCAAGTGGTATGACATTAAGTTAGTGAATTCTAAGGATGTGTCATAGTGGTCCCCAATAATTTCACAAGTGGAGTCTTGAAAGGGTAAAATATACACAGAGTTTATCATTACCTCATAGAGATAGAGAAACTGTTTCGGAAAGACTTTTAACTCAAATATCTCAACCCAAAAGCAAAAAAATACTAATCCTTTGTGAGCCATCATCCTATAGTGTAGGCAACGACAGCTTCGCTATCAACAAAAGTGGACAAGAATCATATTGTGAAAAACGTGATGAATCATCATCTATATATAGAGACGAGATTTTTCTCATCGTCTATAGATAAACAAATTTAACATTTACTCGATACATATATTAGTGGGATCATACCATCTTATTTTATTTTTTATAAAGGTTATTGAGGTGTCTAGTTAGATTCTTATGGATAAAATTTCAAAAAGAGATTGGTGTCTTTAGCAAACGTCACTTTCATTGATGTTCCTTCTAATCCAAATAAATGTTGATAAACAAAATGGATTTTGACAAGCAATTATTGATGATGAAAATAGAAAAAAATGACAATTTTTTTTGTGATTCTTAGATATAATCAATTTGTCTTTTGTCAATTCAATTGCGTACTTGAAACATTTTGGTTACGTAAATAAAAGATATATTTTGATGATAATTACATTCCAAGAAAAAAAGAATGATTTGTGGGATTCTTTATCTCTTTTTTGTATCGATAGATACTATACATTTCTTGAAATTTAGATTAATAGTATATAAATTTTGATTAATATTTTGTAATATATTTATTAATGAAAATTTTTAATATTTTTTGTATGGTTTATGAATGTCAATATAAATTTTAGTTTGAAAATGCAAAGTCAATCTAATCTAATTGAATTTTGAAAATTAGTCAAATTTTAGTTTTCGAAGGTCTTTATATGCAGTAGTTTTCTAGAAAAAGTGAAAAATTAGTTTTTTTTTAACCTTTAAGATACACTTCGAGAATCTATTGGATTCGAATAAGATCTTTCTCCACTTCGTCAAAAGCCTAGATGAGATAAAATTAATTGTTACTATTCTTCGGTGTTAGCTCTTGAAAATCCACTTGTGATAACCTCTATCTCTTTCTTCAAGGCCTCATTCGAAGGCAAATTTAAAAGGTTTGGTCAAACATTAGTTGTTACTCAAAAGTATTTTTTTAAATTTATTGGTCAAATAAAAACAACTCTCATAAAAAAATACTTTTTTGAAATAAATCGATTTTAAAAGTTTGGCCAAACAAATTACAACTGCGCCAAAATGACACATTTTCCTTTCTCGTGTATAACATTTGGGCTGGTTTATGAAGCCTATGGCAGAAATTGGGCTTTGATTGGGCTCCATATTCATCCTACATGTTCCCCCTTTTGGGCTACCTGTGAAATGATAAAAGCCCATTCGTTCCTAGCCTTAATGGCGAAGAACGCTCGATTGTTTTTTGAGTTTTATTCGTGAAATTTGAAATTTTAAAATGATGATTATCTTCAAAAATAAGACCGAAAAGTGATTTGTGTGCACTATTTATACCGACCTCGATCGGTGTTTATCCTTAATTTCTTTAATTAAAAGATCAATAATTTCTTTAATTTGAAAGATTTTTCTTTTTTTTTTTTCCATCAATCTCGAATGGAGTCAAAATTCACTATTTTTTAGCTTTGGGGTATGATGGAGTAAAGCAAAATGACTCTTTAAACTGTCTGCGCTTCTTTCAATTGTGAAGTAGCAATTAGTCAATGCAACTTTCGACGCTCATTATGGGTCATTCGGAAACAGTCGCGCTATGTTTTTAAGCATAGGGGTCAGGCTGCGTACATCCGACCCCCTATACCCCGCAATGGCGAGAGCCTTTGAGGCATTTGGGGTAATGTTGTGTGTTTATAAAATATCTTCTTTAATTCCTATTTAATAATAATAGGATATTATGTATATGTAATAATCATTCGACTTTAGTGTTATTACTTATAAAAGATGAGCAGAAAGGATTTGTCAACCATATGATTTTTAATAATTAAATGCACTAGATTGATATCTATATCAAATTAAATAATTTAAAGTTGACAATTGAAATGATGATACCTATTATTGAGCTAGTCTTAATTATGGTTTTAAGTAATAAATATGTCTTCAAAAGATACATAAGTTGAGTTAGGACTTTGGGTCTTATTATTTTTCATTAAGTTTAAGACGTTTGAATCTGAAAGCACATCTAAGTGATTAAAAATTCGACTTTTAATTTGAACTATGAATGATAAGATTGTCTGTTCTTTAACATCTGAATGTGCATATGTATTTATACTTAACATCATAAATATATAATTTAAATAAGAAAGTATGTGATTAACCATTTTCTTTTTTCAAAGCATATATAAAAAGAGGAGGTTATTGGATTTTTTCCTCTTTGTTTGGCTTAAATTGTGGAGATCTTATTGATCTTCTTAAGACTTAATTTCATAACTGAAAATTAGCATTAAAAATATAGAATAAAGACGGAGAATTGAATTTGAGAATACTCAAATAAGATTTGACAATTTATTTGTTCAAGAGAAAAATATTAGGCTAATTGATTGATTCATTCAGGCCTATTTGAATATTTTTAACTAGAAAAATAAACGCGCTTAATGATATGAAGTCTGAGCCATTCATATTTAAACCTCCAGTAAGTGCAAACAAATGAAGCCTTAGACACCACCAATTCTCACTGATATATCCAGTGAAATCCTATAAAGTAAAGACTGAGAGGATAGAGAGTATGCAAATCTTATCACTGTATTAAAGGTAAAGAGGATATTTTTTATAGATCGAAAAAAGTCCAAAGCAATATAATGAAAGAAATAATTGAAATGCAGAAAGTCATGACCAAATACTATAGACAACATGA
>JAOTQJ010000007.1:4423416-4439557 GCA_025642045.1 Solanum sejunctum
AAAAAAGTCCAAAGCAATATAATGAAAGAAATAATTGAAATGCAGAAAGTCATGACCAAATACTATAGACAACATGACAAATCATCCTAAATAATAGTTATTACAAATAAAATGATAAGTATAAAAGAAATCATATATAATAATCAAACTCAAAAGACAAAAATATACAAGAATAATACTATGATTAATAGTACGACTAATAATATAAATGGATAACCGATATAACACTCAACTATCTAACTGACCTCCTAGCCTAATTTGTGTCCTCCATATATATAACCTCCTATCTAAGGTCATGTCCTCGTAGTAAGCTAAAACTGCATCATATTCTGTCCAATCACTTATCTCTAGTATTTCTTCGATGTACCTCTACCTCTTTGAAATCATATATAGCTAGCCTCTCACACTTACGCATTGACTTTTGTGCACATACTCAAATTATTTAAATCTTATTTTTCACATCTTATCCTTTATCGAGATCACTCCTAGTCAGACACCACATTATAAAATAAATATCACTTAATGTTATAATCATGTTATATTAAGGATGAGGGTGGGGGTAAAGAGTGGTTGGGGTGGGGTTATACTTTGAAGGAGAGAAAAAGAAAACAAACAACAAAGTTCTAGTTCATAAGTTCCTTTGGCATATTCCTTTTCCTTTTATGAAGCTTCTAGTTTTCTTTTTCAGTGTTTATGATGAAAGTATAATATGTATTTATTTGTTTATTTATTCTAATCACTAGATACTTTACACCCTTAATTGTAAATATTAATGGTACTAATTATTTTTTCTAATATTATTAAGAGATCCCCTTTTCCCAACTATTGAAACATAAAGTTAGGTCCTTATGAGTTGTATTTGAAATAATTATTCTTTTAATACTAATTTATTTGATGTTATTGTCATCATGAGATCATGGCCCTCCTTTTTAATGATTATTTAATGAGCAAGAAGACCTATTGTAATTAAATTTTTCCAAAATAAAAAAGAAGAATTAGTGGAGTTTTTCGATATAAATTCAGATTTAATTGATCTTTAATAATTAATTGGAGAAATCTCAACGATCATGATGTTAAAAATAAGATCATTATATTTTAATTAGAAATTTTAAATTCAAGCATTGAAAATTAAAAAAAAAAATCCTGATAAGAAACACTTTCTCATTTAATAAGTTGTACATGATACATATTCAAAATAATCAAGGTCTCGAAATGAACATCAAACTAATATTAACTCGAGATAATGAGTTTCACATGATATCGTTATAAAAGATAAACCACTTTCAATAATTCTTGAATACTAATGTAAAAGTCTAAAATTACTACTTTCGAGGGGTAATTTGACAATAGTACTATATTTTAGGGACATTGATGCAAAATTCTTTTAAATATGTAACCAAAAAGTTAGTTAATGACAAGCCAAAAGCAGCTACTTTACTATATGCAAACACCTAAATATTTAAAAGTTGGCTAAAAGAAGAAACTTTAGTATTTCCAATGTACTAATATTTAGTACAACAATAATTTATATATATAAAAAAAATACTTTAGGACAAAGAGGAAGATATTTTTTTCTTTTGTTTATTGGTTTTCTAATTCTTTCTTCTTTATTAGAATGTGACAAGTTGTTAAAAAGAGGCCAGTGGATGCCATGTTCATAATAATCTAATTTCATAATTGATTGTCAATAGCTTTAGCTTTGGTTTTGCCACAAAAGAAAAATGGAAGGGAAATAGGAGGTTTGGACTTTGGTCCTTCAATTATGAACAAATTTCTAGTTTTGATCTTCGTAAATCAGGATAGAAGATTAGTAGATAGTCGAGTATTGTCGCATTATATCCTGGAGAGGTAGGGGGACAACCTCCTTGTTTGGTCCCTAGATTATGAACAAATTTTTAGTTTTGATCTTCGTAAATCAGGATAAAAGGTTAGTAGATAGTCGAGTATTGTCGCATTATATCCTGGAGAGGTAGGGGGACAACTTCCTTGTTTGGTCCCTAAATTATGAACAAATTCTAGTTTTGATGTTCGTAAATTAGAATAGAAAGTTAGTAGATAGTCGAGTGTTGTCACATTATATCTGGGAGAGGTAAGGGGCTAGCCTCCTTTTCTCTTCTCAAGATTAGCAATACTATTTACTTATTTAGTAATTGCATAGTTTCTTATTCTTTAACGTGTACAACTATTTGTTATTTTATTTGCTTTGTATATCGTTATTTTATATGTGTTTTATTAAATTTAATCGAATATCATAAGGACTAAAATTAGAATTTGGCAATAAAAGAAGGACTAAAAATGCAATTGTCCCAAAGAAAAAGATTATGTGAAAACAGCTAAAATTATTTAAGAATAGAGAAGGGTCCAACATTTATTTTGGTGCTAAAGAAACTCTCAACCAATAAAAACTATAATTAGATATTAAGGCCAAACAAGAAGAACAAAAACACAAACACAAACAACATAGTTTCTTAGTCCCTTTCAACTATGATTCCATTTCCTATCATTTTTCATTAACAAGAATACTTCTAATGTGTTGAAACTCTTTCTCTTTCCTAAACAAACAAAAAAAAGATATAGTCTTTGTTCTTGTAGGATAAAAAGAAAAAAGAGGAAGAGTTTCATATTTGATTTGTTTTTTTCTGATTTTTTTGAAATTTTTAGTAGAAAGAAAGATCAAGAGTTGGTTCAAAATGTTACAAAGAGCTGCAACTAATGCTTATTCATGGTGGGCTGCTAGCCATATTAGGACCAAACAATCTAAATGGCTGGAACAAAGCCTTCAAGGTATGTATGTTTTTTGAGATCAAAAGCTAAATGGGGTTTTGATTTTATGGGTTTTTTTTTTCGATATCGAAGATATATGATGATTAGTGTTTTGAAACTCGATGGATAATGAACTTGCCTGTGTACCTTCAATGGGGTTATGATTCGTGATAAATAATGAGCTTGCCCCTCTACCTTCTAATGGGGTTTTGATTCTTGATGAATTCTTTCTTGCTTTGTTCTGGTTGGTTTCAAAGTATCAATAGAGAGCAAAATTGTTTTTTTTAAAAGGGCACTTTTTTTGGATTGTTAGGAGGAAAAATGAAGAATGGAATTGTTCAAATGTGAATAAGTTATATTGTTATGAGTTCAAGTTTTAAAAATAGCCTCTAGCAGAAATGGAAGGTAAGACTGCGTACATATAGACCTCTGTGGTCGGACCCTTCTCTAGACCTGCACATAGCAAAAGTTTTAGTGCAACGAACTTGTCTTTGTTGTTAGATGAACAAAAAGGGGTCTTTTTGCACCTAAAATTTAATGTTGACAAATCTTTTATCATAAATTTCAAGTTCTTTTATGTTCTTTTTAATTAAAAAAAGATGTTTCAATTTGATTAAGAATATACCTAAATGAATCAAATCATATTGCCATGTACTTTCAATGTTCTCTTGTAGTGTCATTCTAAAAGTTTACTTAATATGGTTTTGCCTCGTTACGACTATATCTTGGTCTCAAGCAAGTTGGGGTCGGATGTATGAATCATCATTGACTATGTTGTTCCATTAAACCCATCTCATGGGCTTAATATGGTTTTGGCTCGTTACAACGACTATTATCTCAGTCTCAAGCAAGTTGGAGTCGGGTGTATGAACCATCACTGACTATGTCATTCCATTAAGCCCATCTCAAACCAATGGTTTTGGCTGGTTGAGTGTGGAAATCGGAATTTCTAATCGTAGCTCTGTGTCATTGCAGATATGGAAGAGAAGGTGGAAGATGTGATCAAGCTCATTGAAGAAGATGGAGATTCATTTGCTAAAAGAGCAGAGATGTACTACAAGAAAAGACCAGAGCTAATAAACTTTGTGGAAGAATCTTATCGTGCCTATCGAGCATTGGCTGAACGATATGACAAGCTGTCGAGGGAGTTGCAGAGTGCCAACAACACCATTGCTACTCTTTTTCCAGAACAGATTCAACTAGCAATGGATGAAGAAGATGATTATGGTACCCCAAAAATGCCAAAGAGTTTCCCACAAACACCAAAAAGTGGTGCAAATATACCAAACGTTCCTCCAAAGGCTCCTGTTAAAGACATGAAAGGTCTGTTGAAAACAGGCACAAAGCAATTTCTAGGCAAGAAATCATCTAGCAAAGCAAGAGATGCAAACAAAGAAGCACCAAAATCTGGTTTGACAAAAGACGAGGCGCTTGAAGAGATTGACAAGCTCCAGAGAGATATACTGTCTCTGCAGACAGTGAAGGAGTTTGTGAAAAGCTCTTACCAAAGTGGGATTGCTAAGACGATGGAAATCGAGCAGCAGATTGTGGAGAAGCATCAGAAGATTTGCAGTTTGGAGGATGAATTTGGTGAGGCTCGGGTTATTGAGGATGATGAGGCTAGGACCTTGATGGCGGAAGCAGCACTAAAATCGTGTCAAGAAACATTGGCTCAGCTTCAGGAGAAACAAGAACAATCCACCAAAGAAGCAAAAGATGAGTTCAAGAAGATCGAAGAAGCTAGGAAGAAACTCAAGTCATTCAGGCAAAAGTACTTGGGTGATCCAGCTGATGAAACAGATGAAGATGAAAAAGATGATGGATTTGCTGAAGTAACAGATGCATCATCACAATGCACGAGCCAAGAAGAAGTCAGTGAGCACATAGAGTCGTTGAATGGCAAGATGAACGAGCAATTCAATGCAAGCTCTATGTCATCTCTAACAGTGACACAATTGGCAGAGAAGATTGATGAGCTAGTGAATAAGGTGGTCAGCTTAGAAACAGCAGTTTCCACACAAAGTGTTCTTATTGAGAGATTAAGAACAGAAGCCGGTGGACTCCACGTACAAGTTCAGACTTTGGAAGACGATAAGGCAGCTGCTTTGACAGAGGACACACACAATCTGAATGTTAGAGTGACCGCGATAGAGGAAAAGTTGAAGGGCATTCAGGATCTAAACAAAGACGTTGAAAATCAAAACAGCAGCCTTAAGACTCACTTTGCCGAAGCTCATGACAGTCTTGGCCAGTTATCGTTCAAATTGACTAGTGTGAAACCAGATGAAGAGGTTGATGAGACGGATTCATCTCAAGATGAAGAGGAGGATGTTGCTGATATCAGGTCGAAAGAAGAGCCAAAAAAGAAAAACAATCACGTTAGTGGCAGTGAAATTAAGAAAGAAAAAGATCCTATTGCAATTGGTAGCGATAAAGAAGTTCAGGAAGATACAAAAAACCCTAAGAAACACGTCGAACTTCTGGAGCCAAAAGCAGCTGAACAAGGTGAAGCGAAAGTCTCATCTCAGTCTGAAAATATCGCTCATGATGAGCCACAGGAAGACGGTGAGAAGGACAATGACCTCACATGGCAGCAAATGCTGTTGACTGGTTTGGAAGATAAAGAAAAGATCCTCTTAACAGAATATACAACAATTCTTAGGAATTACAAGGAATTAAAGAAGAAGCTAATTGAAATGGAGAAGAAAGAAAGAGACACTGAATTCGAAGTCACATTGCAGATAAGAGAGCTAAAAACTACTATTTTGAAGAAGGATGAAGAGATAGAAAGTTTACGTCTAAAGTTGAGCCTTGTGCAAGGAAATGCTTCTGAAAGTTCAGAGTCGAAAGAAGAAAAACAACAAGATCCCAATCTTTCTGATGATCGAAGATTAAATCCTGAGGATTCGCCTGAAAAGGAAAACAACGATGAACAGAATGTGAAGATCATTTTGATTGATCAACGTTCATCCCTCTCGCCAGTTGAAGAGAAACTTCGGATGAGCATTGATGCATTACTAGACGAAAACTTGGATTTCTGGCTAAGATTTAGCTCAGCATTCCATCAGATTCAAAAGTTCAAGACCACAGCTCAAGATTTACAGGATGAAATTACAACAGTCAAAGAAAAGGAAACAAAAGAGGGCAGCTCCAAAACAGATATGAAATCAGAAATCAGGCCCATATATAAACACCTGAGGGAGATTCAGAATGAGCTAACAGTATGGTTAGAGCAAAGCTTGTCACTGAAAGATGAACTGAAACGTAGGTTCTCGTCTTTATGCAGCATTCAGGAAGAAATTACAAAAGCACTAAAGGATGGAGTTGAAGCAGATGAAATCAGATTCAGTAGCCATCAAGCTGCAAAGTTCCAAGGTGAAGTTTTGAACATGAAACAAGAAAACGACAAAGTAAGAGAGGAACTAGAAGCTGGTGTAGAACATGTAACCACACTTCAAGTAGATGTTGAGAAGACATTAAGAAAACTCGATCATGAGTTTGATGTTAGTGGATCTCAACCACAATTAACAAACTCAGCAAGTAGGTCAAGGATACCTTTACGAGCGTTCATCTTTGGAACTAAAGCAAAGAAGAGCAAGCGTTCGTTTTTTCATCATAATAGGAAATACCAGGTTGTGAAAGGTGGAGTACCTTTATAGATGTCATATCTTGATCTTGTTTTTTTTCTTCCCTTTTTTGGTTTTCCCCTTCGTTCTCATAATTTTCCAGGTATTTTTACATGTATCTGGATAGGCAAGGTATGTTGGTTATACTTTTCTTTTTGGTTCTAAGTGAGATGTTTTTGGGGATTGTATGTATGGTTTCGATGTGTAAGTTAGTGTAAACAGAGAATTTATATAACAGTACCATTCTTCCAGATGTGCAAGTCTTAACTCAGTTGGTAATTGATTTCATAAACTGAAAATATTTCCCCTTCATAATTCTGAAGGGAGCTTCATCTAAAAGTCGATTTACCATCGACTTTGCAATCTAGCAAGAAGTAATACAATAGCTATGGAACAAGAAAAGTTTAGCTGCACACACAACTGCAATCAAAGTTGCCCATGGATAGATTTATTTGATATTGAACGTGTGATAGTTAATACAATATGACAGAAGTATTAGTAGCTTTGTAACATGCAAACTTAGCTACACATCCAACTGAACAAGTAAAGATGCCTATGGACAGATTTATCTTTATATACCTTAATATAGACTAAGCAAGCCAAAGAAGATCTTTGTAAAGTCTCAATAGCTGTAGCAGTTTACTTCTCAGTTCCGAATGAGAAATATGGATCTAAATCTCACTGTTTGAAGTTATGTCTCCTTTGGTGGTCGTGTCAAACGAGATACGTGAAACTACTTTTGCTCCTCTTTCTTTGGCCATGTATAGGCCTATGTGATGCATCAATTCCTACACAGCAAATATAGCAAATGATGAGAAAGGTGAAAATGTGAATAGATAATAGATAATTGTTCCCGTGAAAAAGAAGAGTAAGACAATAGATATTTGTTCCCGCGAAAAAGAAGAGTAAAATAATAGATATTTGTTCCTGTGAAAAAGAAGAGTACCCATAGCTCATGTTTTTGATAGCTAATCGCCTAATACACTTGAAAAGGAACAACTTATTGCAGTTCGTCTTAGGAAAGAATTACATTAAAAAGAAGTCTTCAAATAACCTTGTGTTAAGAAAGTCTTGCGATAATGTTGATGGGAAAAATATTATGCAATTTCAGCAAAAATACACACAGACAAACAACAAACCAAATATGCAGTCTCAGTTTCTGATATGAAGAATATCTGTCATCCATCAAATAAAACACATTTGTCCTTTGCTAGATATATTGTTCAATAATTTTTTGAGTATTATGCTTTACTTGAGTCGACCCGGAAACAACCTGTTTACCTTCACAAGGTAGGGGTAAGGCTATGTACACACTACTGTTAATGTTGGTGTTGGTGTAATTCCTTAGAGAATTACAAGAACACTAAAAGCGTCAAGTGACACTGTGATATACAATATCATTTTTGCAATGCATGTGTATACTTGTTAGCTCACCTGTGGATGAGGTATAGCTCCTTTTATATTTCTGGCAATCTGGACTGGCAGATCAAAAGTAGCGCAGCCAGGGGAATATACAATCACATCTTTCAGGGGGGTGAGAAATCCACGGTTCCTTGCAGATAAGGCAGAACACACAAACTCAAGCACGCATATGTCCGTGCATATCCCTACAACCAATATCTAAACCAACATATTCATACTCAAAACATCAGCAGTCGATTAATGTTTGTTATAAGACCAAATCCGAGATAGAATGGAAAGGAAACAAATTTTGATCAATTCATGAGATATGGTGATACTTACAGTTTTAATCTCATTTGCTTTCACCCAATTTACAAAGACATTAGATCCATCTTTCTCGATCGATCCTACGAACCCATCAATACAATCCTTGCATCGAACTGTTACATTTGGTTCATTTTCCAACCACCGCAGAGCTGCAAATGATGATAAAAGACCACATTGACAAAATTCACTTTTAACCTGAAAGGACAAAACGCGAAGGGAAGACGAGACTAACCAGGAACCAATTCAGATTCTTCTGTTCCAGTGATACAATGAAGAGGATGAGGTGGCTCAGGCACATCAGGATGATGAGAATCACGAAGAGCATAAATAGGCCATTTCTTCTCACAGAATATTTTTGCAAGTTTAACCGATTCATCAATCATCGCAGAAATTTGTTTATCAGGTGCCACCGGAGCCTATAGCAAAGAAAACAGCACAATATCACAATCTAATTGAAAATGAACAATATGAAGAATAAGGATCATATGAATTGCTTAGAGGAAATAATAATCGAAAAACAAACATTGGAACAAAAAACAAATAGAGAGAGAGAGAGAGAGAGAGACCGACACAACTCAAAGAAGATTACGTTGATTGAACGAAGCTCCCTAGTGGAGCTCCGATATAAAAACCTTTAACGTGAAAGCTCCAATTATCACACAAGATTCTCTTCCATGCGGATCCTGATCCCAATAAATGGCAGTGATTTAAGGGAAAAAGAACAATAAACCAGCTTAAGTACCAGCTCAAGTAATCCAGAAATCTAAGAATAGCTTCATCTCTAACCAAAAGTACCTAACTTCACATGAGTTTTGCTTAACATACACTTACATTGGTAATTAGTCTTGCCTAATATCTAGAGAAGTAACAAGAACATACTTTCCAAAAGGAAAAGAAGAATATAAAGACTTCCATGAACAAAAATAATTGAAGAATGGCCGCAAAGGCCTTAAAGTATAACTCATCGAACATCCAATTTAAATTTCAATATTTTCTGGAATTCAAAAACTCCAAAAAGTCATTTTCACAATATTAACTAAAATTCACTCACAACACAACTTCAATTATGTCCAAACACAACTTTAATTTTCAAATACCACTTTCAACTTGGAATAAAAAAATACTAGTATTTTTCTCCAAAATTCACAATTTTTATATTCAAATGCCCACTTTAAACTATGAATTTCAAAGTATTTCCTCCTCCTCTTTTTTTTTTTCAATATTACGAATTTTAAATGTTCCAACTTTGATGAACAAGAGTTAATCGGTAGCTGGTAGCTGTTATGGTGAACCGTACACAGAGATAGTCGAGCTGCGTGCGAACTGACCAGAAACGTCATGATTACGTAGGTAAATATACATGAAAAGAAGGAAGTAATTTTCTAAGTAGTATTTTAAACTGAAATCTACACAATAGATCGATCCAAACAGAACACGACGGATGTAATATACAGATTTGTCAAAATTCGATTTTCTTTTTTTATTTCCGATAAATCGAAAAAGGTATATGCATCAATATGGAAGCTTAAAAACTAGATTAAAAATGATTGTGATTATAAATTACCAAATTGCCAGCGCCGATGGTGCAAAAGCCATTAACGATGTCGACGAGTACGAGACCGGTGTTAACGTCGCCGGAGAGAAGCACCGGCTCATCTTCCTCCACCGGAATTTCACTCTTCAGTAAGTCAATCGCCGCCTGTTGCGCCACAGTTCCCATCACTGACTTCTTTTTTTCTGCTTATTTTTTGTTTCTTCTTTTCGGCGAAAGTGGCATCTTTAATTCAACACAATATTTTAAAATAATTATAGTCTAAGATAAATTCAAATATTCATAGAATTATCAATTATTTTATTTAAAAGAAAAAGATTTTAAATTAAGTTACTTAAAACTAGAGTAAGATATATTCTTTTGAAAGTATTAATCAAAAACATGTTACATGAGAATGGTAAATATTTAATAATTTGATTGCGTAAGATAGAAAAAGAAATACGACCAATTCATAAAAGACAAAAATCAAAAGTAGACTTGGAATTTCTTTTTATTTCGTGACATTCAATCTAATTATCTCTATTTGACTTTACGCGATAGATGCAGTTTGTGATGCGAAGTAGTCTTATGCATCTACATCGTTCCACTCGCAGGCAAAGCCTGCCCCTTATGAATACAACTGAGATACTAAGTGCATACACATTATCGTCGAATAACATATGTGAAAAGGAAGCGGCTTATTTTCCTGTTGGTAGCCGTAGACCCATCAGTCCAAGCAAGTTAGAAGCAGGTCCTGGAAGTCCACCTTGAGAAGAAAAGGAATCAAGCAAATTCTTTACAAGATTGAAATCCACATCTACTGGAGTGAAATCCTCTTCCATGCTTTCAGTAGCAGTAGATGTTCCCTGATACATATATTTGTTCAATGAGTGACCTTAGCAGCCGTAAATGGAAATGCAATGTACGATAACAATTTCCATGTTTTCTGTCTTTCGTTTATAATTTATACAACAGTGGGGCATGTCCAAGCAACACTTGGCAACGATAAAAGATTTGGGGCAAATGAATCATCTGTAAATTGAGTATAGCAGGAATATTGCTACCAGGTGAAACCTGAGATTTTATTGCAAGTGTAGACTAACCTCATCTTTCTTGACAGACTCTCCATTTGCACGGACAAAGGTATTACTTAGTGTGGTGCCTTTCAGTTCTTCATTCAGAGTGTCTGAATACGAATGCATGAAAGCATCATTACCATCAGATGGCTCCGCAATATCACTCTCATCTTCAGATTCACCTGCATGAGCAAAAATGTCAGCTTTCTTCTTGCTCAGCATTTCTTTTTATTTTTAAAAAAAGGGAGTCGGGGGGTGGGGAGCATGCACAAGATGATTTTTTTTCCTTCTAATTGTGTGAACATGTTCTAATTTTGAGCATAAACCCCCAGAAAACTATATTCTAGCAGGAATTGGGAATGTAAAATAGCTGAAGGGGAAGTTCAAAAGATGAACTCACACCATTCACCAATAATACGTTACTTCATCCAGGAAGAAGGAGAGGTATTACCTAGTTGACTTCCCTATATGAAAGTGAGTTTTATCAATATTGGACAGATCGAAATTGGATGGGTAAACTCTGCCATGGAGGGTAACTGATCCTACTTACTATTATTTCACCTCCTCACCAAAAGAGGAAAATGATCTGTCACCCCACTACCTTACCCCAACCAAGCCCAACCTCTGGGAAGAAGTCTCACATCCCATCCCCCCCAACACACACACACAAAAAAAGACATAAAAAGCCCACCACAAAAAAATGGAACAAAAGAACAAAAAATTGAAAGATAAAAAACCAAAAGTTGCAAGATATCCATCTAGACAAGGAATTTTCATTGGCACAGACCCGCTGATAGTACAAAGAAGCAACAAATTCTAATCAGCATGTAAAGTTAATAAATAACATTTTACTAGTGCTACCAAAAAAGATTTACTTAAAAGAAATAATAAAAATCTCACTCACCGAACTCCATATCTGATGAAGACCCTTCTTCTATATCAACATCACTGCGAGTTTCTTCATTGCCCTGACGCCTCACAAATGAATCCATGTCTTTCATGAAGCGATCCACATCAAAGTCCACTTCCTTTAGATTCCTATATCAGACAGAGGAAAGGCCAAATAAGTTACTGGCACAGAGAAGGATGTTTTCTTTTTCTAATTTTTTGTGAGGGAGTTATGAGGGGGTGGGGTGAGGGGGGATTAATGATAAAAACAAGGGGTGATAATTTCCTTTGACTTTATATCTACTTTTTTTTAGACAAGATAACCCGTGATCGCTACCCTTAGAGTGCACACAAGTTAAACCCTGCTTCAATGTAATAGCCCAAAAACCACTTTGAAGAGATACACTGCACTAGGCAGGCACCATGTGACGAACTCAACCAAGAAAGCATGCAGGGTGAATTAATATATTACTACAAGGAACTTAATATTTATGACCAAATTAACGGAAAAATCTCTTGCTTCATTAACTATCTGATCTAAGTTTAACCTTGCACACTAGAATACGTACAAAAATAATCACTATATTTAGCAAGTAAAATCAAAATAGCACAAACCCAAACTATAACTATAAGATGCTACAATGTAACCTCTCATTAGTAAAAATAAAATAAAAGAAACCAAGCATGTGCCAATCCACGTGCAGAAATGAGCGAAATGAAGAACAAAAACCTGTCTTCTGGAACCTCTGCACCTTCATAACTGGCCATTTTTGTGACAAATGCTTGCATAGATTTCGATATATCTTTTAGATCAAAATTATCAGAACAATTGCTGGGTCCATCCTGCTCTTTCGATTTCTGTTTCTTTTTTGAATTGTAAAGTTCCATCTCCTTTTGCCTCTCTTGAAGAACAGTATTTAGCTCATCCTCCCCACCATAAAGCCATGAATCATCATCAGATGGTGGTAGCTCCTGATCCTTAAAGTCATCAGCAGACTCGGGGAGGGCAAGGA
The DNA here is from genome assembly GCA_025642045.1 of Solanum sejunctum. Lineage (NCBI taxonomy): Eukaryota > Viridiplantae > Streptophyta > Magnoliopsida > Solanales > Solanaceae > Solanum > Solanum sejunctum. Next base: position 4,436,042 of record JAOTQJ010000007.1, read on the forward strand.
TCTCATCTATTCTTCGCACTGGAGCACTTAGCGTAGCACTGCTTTTTTCAATATTGGTTAGTAGCAGGTTAAGGAATACTTATGACACACAAAGGCGTTTCAGACAAGAATCATAAAAACAGTAATATTAACATATTGAGAAATAAGAAGAGAAAATAGTAATCAAGCAGAGAGGAAAAAGTAACATTATAGTAAATAATATGACCATGTCACTTACCTAGAATTGTCAAGCTTTCTTTCAAGCAAGACAAGAAGTAAATATTCAAAGACTTAACTTCTCTAGAAGATTCAGATCTTTACAAAATCCAGATCCAGTTTTTTTCTTTTGCTGTTCAACTAAATTAGGCAAAAGGTTTACAAAATACGGTATCATTTATTTATACCAGATTCTGCTATATAGACGCTTCAAATTTCCCTTTTGACATCTAAGACACAAAGGGAAGTAGACAACAATTTGAACTCATTATTGAAAATCCATGGATGGACAGTCATAAGATGACGTATCATCAAGAAATATAGCTACACACACACCCATGAGACTTTTTAGCCAAGAAGTCGTGAAGCTGCAAACGTCACCAAATATTTTCTCCGATATGCAGAAATTATCCTGGATAATATGAACACGAAGAAATAGTTTACCCAATCAACAAATATTATCAGTGATGTTCAAATGATGTCACCAACAGTTTTGATTGTTACTTATCAATAGTATCATCACAACAAGCTTAGTGCATACACCCTTCCCTTCGGCAGGCTACTAATTAAACATATGTACACCAAATCCCAGATATCTAATCCTGTTGTACCAAATTCTAATCTGTCGTCAATGTGCATCATCTAGAATTTAATCCAAAAAAAAAAAACTTTTATACAAACTAACACAATAGATACCTTTCTCTTGCATGCAGTGAACTGTTCTTGTAATACTCCTCAGCATTCTTCATCAATCTTTTATACTCCTTCGATCCTGGCAACAGCCCTTCAAAGTACCCACTCCGTTCTAAACTCTGCCTAAATGCATCCCAAGTACTCCCTTTTCCCTCCATCCCCTGTCTCTTTTTCAACTGGTAAATTATCTCAAACCCACAAGCAATCTTCATTCCCAGCTCAGCTTCCATATAAGCACCTACATCACTCCTAGGTGGCAATGCAGGATAACATTTCGGCGCCTGAAATGTCTGTTGCACCAATTGTGCATACATTGCCCTAGACATCCTAACCACCACTTGAACCAGCTCCTCCCCACTACCCCCATTCCCCAAAAACCTCTCCATCTTCGCCGCGAACTTCATTGTATCAATATCCCTATCGTAAAACCCTTCAACAGCAAGTGAAATCAAACAAGGTTCATGATTTAACACCTTTGCCACTGACACAGGAACCCTAACCCTAACCTTATGCACATTCTCCTCAGCTCTATTCGGATACTCCTTCAACCTATTCTCTAACTGACACTGCACTCCCTCGGGTGCTCTAGTATTCTTCTCATCCTTTAACAAATTTAACGCTTCATGGAGTGATGGGGTTGTGGGAATTAACGAATTAGGTATAATATGAAGAAACCCACCTCGGATGAAAACCCGATTTGTCGCTGTATCCGGGTTAACCCAACGAGGGAGATGAAAAGCGGTTTCGATCAACAAGAACTCGCCGTCACTATCCCAAACACGAATTGATACATTAGGGAAGTGCTTTGAGGTGTGGAAAAGGAGGTAAACAACGAACCATTCGTCTTCTAGGTTGTCGCCGTAACGGAGTTTGCCGGAGAGATGGGGAGGGGTGGGGGTGGCGGAAACGGAAAGGGTGAAGGGTTCGTGCTGCCAAATGTAATTGGAAGTGAAAGGAGAGAGAGTTTGGAGGATTTGGAGGCGAAGGGATTGGAGTTGAGAAGTTATGGTGGTTGAAGGGGAAGTGGGGTTCAAGGTAAAATCTGGGTATATGGAGAAGAATACGGTGTCGTCAGCTGGACGGGAGTTCTTCTGGGAGAAGATATTGGCGGAAGTGGCGGCGTAGGAGTGTTGCTCCGCCATGGTCGGATATTGGGTCGCCGGAAAATAGATCGCCGGTGACGGTGAGGCTCTGGAAGCTGGAAGAACTAGTAAAGAGTAAAAGCTCGAGAAATCGGGAATTTTCTGTCCCGCCTAATTTTAGTTTTGTTGGTTATTCGGGTCGAGGAGAAAATGGGCCGGATCGAGCAATTTAGGGCCCATAAGAGAAACTCTCATAAAACACGATTTTTTACGTATTATTTTATATGATATTATTTGATTTGGTATGATAAGTGTTTAAATAAAAAATAAGAATTTTTAAAATTTAATGTCTAAAATAATTTTGAGATTGAGATATTTTTACTAAGGATAAAAGAAAAATTCAAAAGTTAAAATGTTATACCACTTTTTTAATAGTTTTCTCAAACTAATAAGTGATAGTTTAGGTGTGTTTCTCAAACTTCTAATACTTTAAGTGTGAAACTCAAAAAAAGGATATAGTTTAGGTGTGTCTTGTATACTTATCTTATTATAATAAGATGACCTTCTTTTAAAAGGAAAGGATATAAAATGAGAGACAAAAAGTATAATTTATTTAATAAAAGTAATAGTTTGAATAGGTACATACATTGTTTGAAATCATTGCTAGATATATGTATTTGGCAAATCATGTGATGATATTTGGGATGTACTGCTCTTTTGTTTGTCTTTCTTCCTCTCTTATCCCTCTTTTTTCTTTATTTTTATGGTATAGGATTTAATATATTTGTGTATTTAGTATCAAATTCTATGAGTATGTCCTGTAGAATATGAAAGCATGTGGCTGATTATATATACATAAGTTTGTATCAATCTTTACGAGTGTATCTATGAATTCAAAATCAATTTTGACAAAATGCATCAACTATACACTTAGAAACTTATATCAATTTCATTCAATGTATGTAATATTAGATTCATTTAATGTATTCAGTATTAAATTAAATCAATGTATATGATATCATTAATTTCATCATATATTATTCGATATCTATTATCTAACGATGTATTTAGTATTGAATTCTCTATCTATGTATATGTGTTTTCAATATATTTATGCATAGATACACATTTAGAATAAGAAGTAGGGATACATTGGAATAGAAATTCATAAATAAAGTGAAAGTTCATATATTTTTACATGAAGTTCAGACAAATATGAATGAGTTTACTTATTTTTTATGTGAATTTCAGTTATATATGTATGGACTTCGAATAAAAATAATCTAAGTTAAAAGAAATTAATAGAATTTCTCCTCTAAGTGTGATATTCTTACATTTTTTTAGTTCTCTCAAAGTATTTTGTCCACGCCACCATATTCAATTTAGGGGTTAATTATATTTTTGCATTTTTTTATAAAATATTTATTATTTTTAAATATATTTTTCATTTATTACCTAGACGGTATCATATTTAGAAAATATTTACAATCTATAATAATTGTATTATATATTAAAAATGAATTATATATATACTGTAAAATATTAA
>JAOTQJ010000007.1:4453049-4472551 GCA_025642045.1 Solanum sejunctum
AATTTTTATATAGTATTTGTATATTTTGCTACACAATTTACGGACAATACTTGTATAATTTGCTATATAATTCACAATGTTTGTATATTTCGTTATACAATTCGATTCGCGCATAATTTTATATAATCGCACACAATATTTATATAAATTGCGCGAAATAAACAAAACTCAAATTGTAATTACAACTATATATTTGTCCCGAGTCATAATTAATTCAACTTATCACTATGTTAGCTAATTAATTGGTATATATTTACTTATTCGTATAATTTTTTTAATTGAATATAAATTTTATATTGAACAATTAAGATAAAATATTCTCTAATAAAAACGATTTCATGGCTGAATTTCAACTCTGAAACCTCTAAATTAAAATAAATAAGTATTTATTAGTCCGCCTTATTATCACCAATTCTAGCCAACCAAATCATGACAATTAGCCTATGGTTTAATTAAGTGCTACTTTGCACATGGCTTCTACAATATATTTTCTTTCAACTTTTATTATTACACATTTAATTAAAAGCTCTTGTGTCCATTTCACTTCAGGTAAGAAATTATTTTTTAAATACAAAGTTTTGGTACGTCTTAGTGAGTTTTTACTATAAAAAAATATTATTCTAATGCTTCAAAGATTTTCGTTCAATGTAGAATAAAAGGGCATCGAATATACGTAGCTTGATCACTATGTTTAAAAACATAGCGTGACTATTTTCGGATGACCCATGATGAGCGTCGAAGCATTGACTAACTACTATTTCACAATTGAAAAAATCGCAGACAATTTAAAAAGTCATTTTACTTTATTCCATCATACTTCAAAGCCAAAAAATAATAAATCTTTAACTCCATCCGAGATTGATGGAAGTTGAGTTTTCACTATCAATCCCTAAATATAAATTGAAATTAGAGAAAATCAAGATTAGGGAAATCACTTAAATCTCCTTTCTCCATGTAAATTTTGATTATTTTTTTTTTCTTGAAAATGTGAGAATATCCTACTAGCTTTTAATGACTTTTAAATGTCTTGGAAATGAATTTTCTATATTTAAATATGAAATTTCATACAAATTTAAATTTAATCAAATTTTAATATATATATATTAAATATATAAATTCAAAATTCCTATTCCTTCATTACATTTTAATAAGAAAATTTACCTGATTTTATGAACCAATCAAATAATGCATAATAAGAGGTAATATATATCGATGATTTAGTTAAATACACATAACTTGGTTAGAATCATGAAAAAGAAGAAGAAAAATTTATCCCTTTTAACTCGTCATATTTTATTTAAAGATTCGAACTAAATCAAGTTTTAATTGAATATCTCAGCTCTTAATGTGTTTTAGAGTAGACACTTTCTGTTCAAATTTTGACAAAAAATTGTATGTATTTTCATTAGAGTACTATATAGTTAATTTAAAGAAAATAACATATTTTGTACGATTAATATAACTAAACACATAACAATAGATAAATGAGAACATATAAAAAAATAAAAATGAAAATTTAGATAGAAAATGTCTAATTTAAACATTTTATTAGAGATTAAAATGTCTAATAAATACAACTTAATATGAATAACTAAATAAAATATCGTGATGAATTTAATTATCTAAATATATATAGTAAACCAAAAAAAATGTTCCTTCTCAATAAAATACGCTAAATTGCTAGAATTCTTCACTTTTAATATCGAGTCCATATCAAATTTTCTAAAAATACATTAATTTTGAAAATTTCAAATATCATAGAAGATTTGTGAATGATCATTTCATCACCGAGTGCTTGCATCACTCAAATAGAGCAGACAATTTATTTTCCTTATACGAGGTAAAGACAACCTGAACTCACCGAGTCAAAATTTGGACAATACATGCTTGAAAATTAAGGAAGCCAAATCACATAATTTTGAAAAAGTGACATCATTATATATTTTATGGAAATATAAAGATCTTTTGAATTATTTTTTTTAGATGAATTGAAAAAAAAGAAATTAGAATTCAAGAGTAATAACAACACTCCAATTAATCATCTTTTAGATGTGGTGCAGCGTAAAGAAGCGTCAAATTTGAGTTCTGATATAACATGAATTCGAATATAACTAGAGTTTGTGGATGGAACATTAGATAAAAAAAAGAAAAAAACAAATCTCAACGGCAACTGACATAATGGTGGCATTATTGTCTTTGCACTTCCACTCCATGTCACTATACCAAGAAGTTTCTGCTTGTTGATAGCAACAGCTGAGCAGTAATGTGAAGAGCAAAAACAAATCAAAATATAGTCTTTTGAGCTCTTACTGGCTAAGCGGTAGCCATTAATGGTTTGAAAGAGCTCAAGAAAACTATATTCACTTCACTCTGACACCCCCATTACTGCATTTTTAGAAGGTTAAGTTCTTTCTTTGCTTAAAGATTTGTTCTTTACTTGTTTTTGGGCTGTGGGGGTGGGAGAAACAGAAGAAAGAATTGATTTTGGTGGTGTTTTGTTGATATTTATTTGAGGAAATAGTGAAATGGAAGGTGGGTCAAACTCAGAATTGAAGGAAAAGAAGGACTGGCAAAAAGGGGTACATCCTAAGATTGAACCTTTTGTACCAAAGAAAGGTTATGACCCTAAAGAGTTGAAATCTTGGGCTAAGAGGACTGGTTTTGTGTCAACAACTTTTTCTGGTGAGACTGAGAGAAGTGGTAGTGTTAGTAGGAGGGATTTTGATAATGGGAGAGATCTGAATGTGAATAATAATGAGAATGTTGGATTTGATTTGGAAAGAGGGGTTGATAAAACTGAAACTGTATCTCCAAAGATTGAGCTTGATCCTATATTAGGAAGGGCAAGGAATAGAGGGGTTGAAATTGAGCCGGTTTCGGGGCCTAATGCCGAGGGTTTGAGAAATGGAAGAGGAAGAGGTGAGAATCTTGGTAGGAGAATTGAGATGGAGCCTATTTTGAGAGCTCATAATGAGGAGAGGAAAGACTCTATGAATGAGAATGGCAATGATGATAATAGAGGTAATGGAGTTGTGAATGGGAATGTGCACATAGCTCAAGCAGCTGCTCCAGTTACAGAAGTACCAAAGAAGGATGATGGCAATGTGGATGAAGAAGTGGGAATGGGCGTATATCCCGATGGCGAGGATCCTAGTTACGGAGGGTGGCATCAGTCTCCGCAGATGACATGTGGATTAAGGGAAAATCCTGGTCTTGGTCAGTATTTATTCTGCTTTTAACATTGTTGAATGTTCACTGACTTGAACTAATCATTTTTCCCTTATACTTGGTTGTGATTCTTGTTAATGTCTTTATGTCAAATGATTTTGGCGGAAATTTAAGAGTCTTTTAGAATAGCATCACTAAGAGAGACAGCATTGTGACCATCTAAATAGAAGTATAAAACAAAGAGCAAACACATCCCACTAATCCATAGTAAAAAGTTTTTTTGCATCCGATGTTTATACCAAGCTAATGAATGCAAAGTGCGTCTTTCATACATATATTTATTACTTAATCATGGTTAATTGATATGTATTTTCACTTTAATTTTAGATGCTAAGGTTAAAGTGATTGGTTTGCTGGAAACATCGGTTCCAATATTTATTTACCATAATGCAATTATGAGATCAAATGATTAACTAATGGTAAAAACTTACCAACACAAGGTGGTTGCATCAACCTATACTAATTTACCATGGTTTTGTGATAAATTAATGTGAGAATATGTATTAATTAATTATGGTTCAATAATCACAGTGTTATGTGATATGTATTCATTGGCTTAGTGTAAACATCGGGTGCAAGTAAATTTTTTTCCCACCTGATGCTTACACCAAACCAATAGATGCAAGACATTTGTTTGCATATAGACTTCTTTCACATAGATGCAGAACACTTGTTTTCACATAGATTTCTTTCACATAACCATGGTTAATTAAAATGTATTCTCACATTATTCAATTATTCAATCATGGTAAATTAATGTGGTTTATAAGAACATCGGGTGCAGGTAAGTTTTTTAACTCCTAGATAGTAGGTAGGTAGCAAGGAGAAAATAAATTGATCTCTTTAGAAAGTCAACTAACAAACAAAGAAATGATTTTGTCCTATGTTGCTCGGACTTTTCAAAAATGTCAACTTGTGTATTTTTTGGAGAATCCGACACAAGTGAGACATCGAAAGTGAAGAGTTCGTGCAGCTAAGATTCTAATAGTCTATTGCTAATGGTGCTAAGCAGATTCACTAGACGGAAGAGCAATAGATTATTATGAAAGAAAGAGAAATGCTCTGACACAAACAAGAGAAAATGATAAAGTGAACTAACTCATAGCTGTGCACTTTTATAATGTGCAATAAAGGATGTGAAGATTATACATGAATGTTATTAATCATGGAAGGTGAACGAAGCAAATAAATTCAAGTTGAAATGTGAAAAAACTGACATTGCAAATGACAATTTAGAAAATTAGCACATCAATAATCAGTACTTTTTGGCCCCCAAGGCCTAGCTCAAGTGGCAAAGGGTGGAGGATTTGTGGCTGACGTCACTGGTTCAAGCCCCACATCATGCAAAGCGAAGCCTGGTATTTAACTGGGGAAGGGTAGAGGGGTGAGCCCATTATCCACCGAGTTTAGAAGGCTGTGGTTGGTCCAAAGGGCGGGCCATAGATTTATTTCTCGGTTATCAAAAATTAAAAAAAAGTCAGTACTTTTTGATAAGGTTTTTTAAATTATTATTAATCACTGTTGACCTCTATTTGGTCTTTAAACTGCAGTGCCTCTTATGTTCTATGGGTTGCAGCACTATTTGTCATTGGCTGGTTCACTTATGTTTATCCCTCTGATAATCGTACCTACAATGGGTGGAAGTGATGTGAGTTGTTTCTTATGAACTTGCAACTTGAATTACAGTAGTATATTGTTAGCGATTTTTTCAGCGTTCTCATTTGATTTCTCTTTCCATATGGTGACAGAAAGATACTGCCAATGTGGTTTCCACAATGCTGCTAGTGTCTGGCCTTACAACAATACTGCACTCATATTTTGGCACCCGTCTGCCGTTAGTTCAAGGGAGTTCATTTGTATACTTGGCTCCTGCATTAGTTATCATGAATTCTGAGGAGTACAGGAATCTTGCTGATCACGTAAGTTACAAATGAAGTTATTCTAGTAAGACTTTATTTAGGTAAATGGTTTTTATATATCAGCTGAGGGTCTATAGGAAACAGCCTCTCTTCCTTTGACGTAGGGTAGGGCCTGAGTACTGCCCTCCCCAGACCCCGCGGGACTACCATGGGTATGTTTTTGTTGTTTTTATTTGTATGTGTATTGAATATTGACTATGCTTCAATAATTAGTCTTTACGCTGCATGTTCATGGAACATTTCTTGATAGAACATGCTTTTCTTCATAATGTTGTGTCAGTATTGTCTATGCATGAAATTTATTTATTCTATATATTTTTTACATGTTTCTGTTGATGGAAAATTTTTGGGTGTCCACAGAAATTTAGGTACATTATGAGGGAGTTACAAGGAGCTATAATTGTTGGATCGATTTTCCAGAGCTTCTTGGGTTACAGTGGCTTGATGTCCCTTCTTCTACGGTAATATTTGAGCACTTTACTGATTATCCTTCTTGACCAGCCACCGTTTTTGTGAATTTCATTTGTAGAAGAACTTTAAAAAGTTGTGTTTCTTTTTTAAAATAATGTGAAGTAAATTACAGTATATAGAAATGATCTTCGGATGCTGCATGCTATCCAAAAGTAAATAAGTAAACCGCTGCTGGATTTTGAAAACGTTAAGGTCATCCACAAATTGCAGTAATGTACAGAATCGCAGAATCATTTTAGCCTTAAAAATATACTCTTCTCTCGGAATTTACAAATATGACTTTTATAGACAGGAAGCATCAAGATATTTGGATAAAAAATGGAGTTTGGGATCTATATAAACTTTGTACTAGTTGTCTGTATAAGTTAAATGCTTTATCCAGACTAGTTATGAGTCATGGTTGTGTGCATTAGATCAGTCTTTTAGTTCTGTTTTTAATACTCCACCAAGAATTATTCAATATGTTTTAAGAACATAAAGTGCAGGTTCATAAATCCCGTTGTGGTCGCGCCAACAGTAGCTGCAGTGGGTTTAGCATTTTTCAGCTATGGCTTTCCTCAAGCTGGTAGTTGCGTTGAAATCAGCCTTCCTCAGATACTGCTTATCCTTATTTTTACCTTGGTAGGTAGTCGTATGAATGTTTTATGATTGTAATTTTTACTGATTTTTTTTACGGCATTTTGAAAAGTCCGAACAAAATAGATTTTCATGTCTCACTTATGAGCTCTATTATATTTTTTTTCTTTCACTGACTTTGTTCTGTCGTTCCTCTTTACAGTACCTTGGAGGAATATCCATTTTTGGTTACCGAGTGTTTCGTATATATGCTGTAAGTATTTTCTGCTCTTTCTCTTATTATTCTCTTTAGATATTTTTTTGGGGGGAGGTGGAGGGGCTTTTGGATGGGAGCCTCCGGACATGATAATATTAGTGGAGAACTCTTTCGAGAGATGTGTTATGATTTTTTAGCTACTATGGAAACTATCATGACATATTCATTTGTGTGCTAACGAACAAAATGAATTATTGCAGGTTCCTGTTAGTGTTATGATCATTTGGGCATATGCATTTTTCCTGACGGCCGGTGGTGCATATAACTTTAAGGGTTGTAGCCCCAATATACCAAATTCCAACATTCTTATTGATGCTTGTCAAAAGCATGCAGATACAATGAGGCATTGTAGGACTGATGTCTCCAATGCTATGAGAACTGCTGCCTGGGTCAGGATCCCTTACCCTTTCCAATGGGGTGTACCGACCTTCCGGTTACGGACATCAATCATTATGGTTATTGTGTCGCTAGTTGCTTCCATCGATTCGGTGAGTAATCCAGTGACCTGTGTAAAGGCGTCATTTATGGTAGTGATCTCTAGTTTATTCTGCTTATGGGTTTTTGAGATGAGGGTTCTTAGGAAACAGCCTCTCTATCTCTCTGAGGTAGTGTTACGATCTGCGCACATTCTACCTTCCCTAGAGCCCACTTGTAGGATTCCCCACCGGGTATGTTGTTGTTGTTGTAAGTCATTCTAGTTCCCTGGTCACCAGCAAGATTAAAAAGAGAAGCATGAATGAGTTTATATGAACTTCCTTCTTTGTCGTTTTTTGTTCCTCTAAAATTTTTCATGTTGCTTCTAAAAAAGAGTGAAGGTCAAAAATACAACTAAAATATCCTGGGTTTTCAAGTTTCCTGCCTAAACTATCAGGTGTGCGAATTTTCTACTTGAACTATCACCAAATGTGTGTTTGGATAAACACTTGGTGATAGTTCAGGTAGGATCCTCTCACACTTGATAATAAAGGTATGAAACTCAAAAAACTGGGATATTTTGGGTGTGTTTTTGATCGTTTACTCTTTAAAAAGATAAAGAAAAAAAGTCTGTCTTTTACTAATCTTACCATGTGTCATAATTCAAGACTAATTATTGATTAAGATTTGCACATTGTAGATTGGAAGTTATCACAACACAGCAATACGAATCAATTTGAAAACCCCGACCCCAGGTATAGTCAGCAGGGGAATTGGCCTGGAAGGTTTCTGTAGTGTATTGGCTGGACTTTGGGGAACAGGTACTGGGGCAACAACTTTGACAGAGAACGTACACACGATCAATGCAACAAAGGTAGCAAACCGAAGGGCCATACAGCTTGGAGCAGCTTTCTTAATCTTATTCTCCTTTGTAGGTATGATTGAGTGAAGACTAATTTGCCACTGAAGCTGGAAAAAACATATCCTATCCCTTCTTTTTTTTTTCGACTCCCTTCATTTAAATTTGTTTGTTTGGTTTTAACTTGGCACGAAGTTTAAGAAAGAGAAGAAAATAAAGTTGACTTCTGAATCTTATGATCTTAAACTAAAGATATGTAGAATGCACCAAATTGTTCTTCACTCTTGTGGTTTTAAACATGCTATGTTGAAAGTTGGATTTGAATAGTTGCAAAGAAAATGACGATTCTTTTTTGAAATGGACTAAAAGGAAAAATAAGACAAACAAAATGAAATGGAGGAGGGAGTATATTAAAGTTCGTTATTCTCTTTCCTGCATTTGATATAAAAGTTCGTTATCCTCTTTCCTGCATTTGGTTAATCAACTGATGTTATGTCTGTTCTATGCATCACTTTTTCATAAGTTTTCGTCACAAGATCTCTAGTTTTAGAATGTGATGACTCAACGTTAGACGAACGGGAAGTGGCATTACAAGATTTTCTCCATTTCCATTCCTCTTTTACAATGCTGTACTGGTCCATGAATTTTGTTAATAAATGTGTAACCCTAAAGACAGATTCCTGATATTTGGCAGTTCAACCATATAGAGGACTCATCAATGGAACATGTAGCATGGCTCAAATAAATTCCGAGGTGGAGCTAGAGTAGAGCTTACGGGTTTGGCCGAACTTAGTAGCTTTGGTCCAAATCCTGTATGTCTTTAAAAAATTCTTTGCATATGTACAAATATCAATTTAGTATCTAGTAACTCAAAAGAACTCGAATCCTGAACCTATAAGCTTCAAATCTGGGCTCCACCTCTCGATAAGTTTTAAGTGCTATTTTCATAAATCATCGTGCCTTCTTGGTCTATTCTTGTAGATACTAAACATTAATATTCTTCTTATTTGCTTCTTTTAACATGAAAAATGCCTAGACGATGTTGCCTTGAAAACATCTTTGAATAGCTGGCAAGTTCATTCGCAAAGACATGTAATCTCTTATTTAACCGATGTGGCAGGTAAAATCGGTGCTATTCTTGCTTCTATACCACAAGCATTGGCAGCTGCGGTACTATGCTTCACATGGGCTCTTATTGTGGCTCTCGGTCTATCAACATTGCAGTACACGCAAAACACAAGTTCCCGTAACATTATAATTGTTGGCGTATCCTTGTTCTTTGGTTTGTCAGTTCCTGCTTATTTTCAGCAATATGCACCAGAGACCGGCCTAATCTTGCCTGGCTATCTTATTCCATATGCAGCAGCATCCAACGGACCAGTTCACACTGGAAATGCACAAGTGAGTTCATCTTAAAGACTTCTGTTATTGCATGCAATACGCATTCTTGAAGTCGTCATTCTATCCAGAACTCATAAAGTTGAAATTGCGAATATAGGAGATCTACTGTTTACTCATTTTCCTTAATTTCCATGAATTTGCAATGAGCTGACGTCTTTCGTCTTCCTAATGTTGTTGTCAGTTCAATTTTGCGATGAATGCACTTCTGTCCTTAAACATGGTGGTCACACTATTAGTGGCATTCGTATTAGACAACACCGTCCCTGGTAGCAGACAAGAACGAGGAGTGTACGTTTGGTCAAAAGCTGAAGACATAATGACAGATCCCCCTTCCCTTTTAGACTACTCGTTACCGAATAGAGTAGCAAGATGTTTCCACTGGGCTAAATGTGTTGGCACATGACAAGATGTCGAAAAGTTTGTTTTTGCTGCATGTCGAAAACTTCAGGGAAGAAACTTATTGTGGTTCAAAGCATATTTTAGAAAAAGTATAGCTAAAATAGGTGAAAAGTTACATACACATTTTACCAAAATATAGTATTGTCTCTGTAATTGTGAAAGATCCTTGAGGCAATCCCAAATTCAACTGTCAACTCATTCTTATATAGAAAAATGTAAGTTTTTTTTTTTTTGGCTATGATGAATGGAAGCATTATATTGAAATACTCTTGTAGGTTCTTGTACTTTCGATTTTTGTTACTATCTATGGTCCCTTGTAATTCGTCTATCGTATTATCTTTTAGTTGCAATGAGGTATTCCACGAGGTATGTTGTTGTTTTTCATGCCTTGTATAGTATTTTGTCTTGGTTTCTTCACTTCTGTTATTTTCTCGGGGTCTATTGGAATCAGTCTCTCTACCTCTCAAGATGGGGAAAGGTTTGCATACATAGGATCCACATTCTCATTTTCCTCTCAAGATAGGGATAAGGTCCTCGCGCTTACTATTAAGTGGAGAAGGATAGAAAGGCAAGTCTATTATATATCGAGTTTCAAAACATGCACCAATGACACTGGGGATTTACTCTAAGATCTAAGAGAATGAGTTCTCTTGTTGCTACCTTTATTCTTTTTCTTCTGTATGTACAAAATCCTACGAAATTTTATCAACTTTTTCTAGATATTTGTCTATCTTTCTATCTATCAATCATCTATCTGACAGAAGTTCATCTTTTCTTTAGCGACTCTTGGATCAGAGCACGCAAACTATGATTTGGAGTGAGAAGCTCGTCCCTGAGCTTTAAATTTGTCATTGGTGATGTATCTCTTCCAATTTTTAGCCATTCCTCTATAGCTTCGAGCTCATACGAAAATCCATCAGCTGCAACATGTGGATTCTTCATCACTTCCTGCAAGAACAACAAAAATATATGAAGAAATGAAAAAAGGAAACAAGAATCAGGGTGTGTTTGGTATGGCTGAAGTCATTTTTCATGAAAAACGTTTTCCTTGGGACAATACCTGTCAATCAAACACCAGAAAACGACCCTTAAAAGTTGGATAGACAACAACATACCAAGTAAAACCCCACGAGTGGAGTCTGGAGAGGGTGTTGTATACTCAGCCTTACCCCTACTTTATAATAGTAGAAAGGTTGTTTCCAGTAGATCCTCGACTCAAGTAAAGCATAACAAAACAATAACAACAACAACATACTCAGTGAAATCCTACAAGTGGAGTCTGGGAAATAGAATGTACGCAGACCTTACCACTACATCGTAGAGATAGAGAGGCTGTTTCTTGAAAACCCTCGTCTCAAAAGCATAACAAAACAGAGCGAAAAAGAATACAGTAGAGAATAGACAATGGACCTGTAAAATGGGGCAGAAGAAGAAATTGGGGAACTCTATTGAGTCTTCAACATCACCTAGATGTCTTCCATTTACCACAACACATTCACCATTTGCTACTATTTCATCAGCTAACTTCTTCACTTTCTCTATTTCTCTTGCCAAATTTGTCATGTTTAACTCCTTATCTTCATGAATGGACAAGCACTTTATTCCTATTCTACCAAGCTCAAGTGCTATATCCAATGGCCACTCTCCGGCCATCGGATCAAGCACTTCAATAAGCTTACTCTGGTCCATCATAATCGCCTCCTCAACCAATCCGGCCCAGTTTCTTCCCGTCAGAATCTGTAAGACTATGTTCCCATAAGCTCGGATATCTGATCGTATATCTGACTTCTCAGAGGACAAAGGTGTCCTAACACCATGGATTTTCGCCACATTGTTACGATCAAGAAGGATTTTTGAAGGGTTGAGGTTGCCATGAGCCACAGGCCTTGGCTTCGCCCGGTGGAGGAAGCACAGGCCTGTGCAAACATTGGCTACAATACATATCCTAGCTTGCCAATGTAGGCCCTTGTTTCTCCTTCTGTTGCTTGAGAAGAGAATGTCTCTTAAGCAGCCATTGTGCATATACTCGAACACGATACACCTTGGCTCAGAGCAATATCCGATCATCGATAGTATATGAGGATGCCGCATATGGCTTAAGAGCTTCACCTGCATTAGAATATTTCAGATTTCAGACACATAATGATATTATTTCGTTTATTGTTATTTATCGAAAAGAGGGTCAAACATACTCCTCAACTACGCGAAATATCCTCTACACTTGAAATCTACCAGTTCATGCTCGATGTGTCAACTTTATAAAAAGGGCAAGCCCGTTCACTAAAGCTCCTGCTATGCGCAAGGTCCAGGGAAAGGCCCGACCACAAAGGTCTATTGTACGCAGCCTTACCTTGCATTTCTGCTAGAGGCTGTTACCAAGGCTTGAACCCATAACCTCCTGGTCACATGGCAACAATTTTACCAGTACTGATTGTTGAATTACCTTAGCTCGAAAAGTGTCTTCAGAATCAACATCTGCAGAACTATACAGTTTGATTGCAACTGATGTGTTATGAAGCCTAGCTTTATACACATCAGTCCAATCACCACCAGATTTCAACCTCATAACATCCGAAAATCCATCCGTGGCTGCTCTAATTTCTGCAGCACTGAACTCCTTGTACTCGAACCTTGGTTCAATCAGCATTGTAGCATTACCTATCGCGTCTTTTTCTCTACAAAACTCTATCCTTCGTCGTAGAACATCTCGTTGCTTTCTAAACTCCTCGATCTCCTGAAGTGTATCCATTCTCTCCTTCAGTACTCTTTCCATTTGGACCTCAGCACGCGATTTTGCCACAGAAGACAGCTGTATCTTGTTTGATAAGTCGCATTGTAGTTCAAGAATTGAGCTGAGCTTACTCTTCGTGACCTCGACTTCTGTGTGAAGTTCTCTCAGCTCGTCTTTTCTGGCGTCTAACTCTCTCTTTTGATCAGGCTTTCGCGCGATTTCATCATTAATGCAGCCATCAATTTCTTCAGCCTATTTATACATAGCAAATTGTTAAAAGTATGAAAATGTGCAAAATGATACTAGCTATAAAGTACAAGGCGTCCAAGGGCGTGATCTAGAGATCAATGAAACGAGTTGAGAACCATAAGGTCTCGAATTCAGATCCCATCTATCTAAACTTAGGTGGACAAAGTTAAATGGTAGCTATACTGGTGGGAGGTATCAAGTACCCCGTGGAAGTAATCGTGATGCGTAAAATTGTAGCACTTACTCTTCTAGTACATAAAGTAATAGCCCATTGAGCCCTAGCTTGTCCTTCAACATGGGATTTTGCTTCTTCTCTTCTTAGTTGTATTGCTTCTTTGATCTCCAAAAACTTACTTCTCAAAGCATCTTTCTTTTCTTGCGCAGTCTAATATATTTGAATTTAAATCAGACTAACATGAATAAGAAAACAATTTCAAAAAAATTGGAGGGAATTATGAAAAAAAAACATAAGAAAATAAACTCAAAAAATGCTAACAATAAAACAATGTAATTAGAATATTCAACTTTATGCACCTAAGAATGTGGCCTAATGATCAATGAAGTCAATACAAATCATGAAACAAAAGGGTTCAAATCCCAATGATGAAAAAAAAGCTAAGAGATTTCATTCATTCTGCCTTTAACTTCACTGGCAATAGTTGTTCAATATTTATACTAGTGAGAAGTAGCAAATACTCAGATGAATAGTCGAGATGCGTGCAAAAGACAAATAAATGCTAAGAGATTTCATTCATTTTGACTTAATCTTAGTAGCAATAGTTGTTCAGTATTTATGCTGGTGTGAGGTAGCAAATATTCACGCAAATAATTGAGATATGTGCAAGTTAAGCCAGACACTCCATTATAAAATAAAGAGATTATAATAAAATGCTTCTTCACATATTCAAGAATGACAAAAACAAGTTCGTGCTATCGTTATCATGAAAAATTTGATATCAATTTGAGCAAGAAATTAAGAATTTTAGAATATAGAAACAAATAAAGAAAAGAAAGCCAAAGTTGACTAGTCAAAAATAAAAATCTCTTTTGCAACTACTCCAACTTATCATAACCACATAAACTACTGACATTAACATTTACGAGCATTCCACCATAAATTTTGAATTAAATTTTTAAAAATTATCTTTATATATTCTTTCGATCGCTTAAAAAGATATGTATAGAACTATGTGACAATAAATCAAAATATACTGATAATACAAAATATTTTTCAATATTCGTTCGATTACTTAAAAGATAAGTATAAGACTAAATAAAGATTAATTATCTTAGAAAACAATGAAAATTATCTATTACAACAAGTCAAAAGACGCTGATAATATAAAAATCTATTTAAACTTACCATATTTTTTGCCATAACAAGCTCTTGCATGTTCTTCTTGATCTCATCATCAACAAAATCATTACTTTCTTCAAAATTTGAAGTCAATAATTGACTCATATAATTTTCAATTTCTTGTTTATACTTCTCCCATTGATCAAATCCACCATTGCTTGATGATGATGATGATGAATCACTTTGAATATTTTTCATTTTTGAGTTATTTTCAGGAAACATTTTTATAACCAAATCTCTAAAACTTTGTTTCATTGATCTTGATTTTCCAACCATAATTCCTTGATCATCTTCAATTAATCCTTCTTTTAAAAAAACCAATTTTCCTCCACATATAATAAATAATTCACAAAATTCTGGCTTGTGTCTATGCACAAAAAATGATCCACTTATTGCACTTCTTGATTTCCTATATATACAAAAAAAAAAAAAATTAGACCAAGAAAACATGAAATTAAATTATAAAAAAAGATTTATAAAAAGGGGTTCTTTTTTCCTTTTTTTTTTTTTACCATGATGAAGGTTTCATGAAAGTCAATGACATGACTAATTTGGTTATCTTAAGACCACAAATCAAATCCACCATAAATTTTTGAATTGATTCATCATCTCTTTCAATCTTGATGGCTTCAACTTTCACCTATACAAACAAAAAAGATTAATTCTTTTTTTGGTTACCAAAAATTTTTAAAAAATATATAAAGAATTACCCAAAAAAACCATACATTTCCACAAAAAACTTTGTATCTCCAAAGTATTTTCTCATTTTTTGCTTCTTCAAACTTTTCAAGATCCTTCAATTTTTCCTCATTTATTGATCCTGCTGGTAGCTTTCCCACTAAACAACAACAACAACAACAACCAAAAAAGGAAATTAAAAAAAGAAGAAAAGGGTGTTTGAAACAATCAAAAAACAAGAAAATTGGATAGTTAATCTTTTTTAAAAAAAATTAAAACAAGAAGATAACAACAACAACAACAACAATATACTCATTAAAATTCCACAAGTGGTATTTAGGGAGGGTAAAATATACGTTGAGGTTGTTTGTGAAAGACTCTCATCTCAAAAAATATCATCCCAAAAGCTAGATATAAAAAAAGGGAGGTAAAATTGTGTTACACTTACTTGGTGTCATAACATAATCTTTACATATGTTATTAGAAGCATAAAGAATTACAATGGTGATTGACTGAGAATTCCATCTTTTGAGTGCCCATTGTAGAGTCAAAAAACCATCATGTATATCTGAATTAATTGCCACATAAACCTTGTTTTCCATCTCCATCTCTATACCATGCTCAAGAACAAAAAAAAATTAAAAAAATTATATGTGTATGGTAGTTTTATAAGTCATCACATATAGAAAAAATAGTCTAAAAAGGGCATAGAATGTGTAGCACATGTGAGGAGAATATATTAAATGAAAAAAAAATCTATGGTCTTTGTGAAGATGGTGTGTGTGATTTCTTGAGGGGAAGATTTTCAAAAGGAAAGTGAATAGTTTGGCTTTTTATATTGTTGTGTTAAGACAACAAACTATGGTTTGTTTGCTTTTTTTTTTTTTTTGGATGAGTAGCACTTTTAGTCCCTAGATTATTGGTAAACTTTAGCGTTAGTCCTTGTGATGACTGAGCATATTTGATTAAATGTCTGTTGAAACATGCACTTTTGATCCTATTGCTTTGATGTGAGTCTTTCGGTAATAACGTTTCTCCTTCACAAGGTAAGGATAAAGTCTATGTATATTTTATTCTTTTATTTTTTACTTTATTTATAAAATTATATTGAATACATTATTGTTTGTGCATCTTCACAAATTTCTCTACCGCTATTCAACCTACTCTTGACTAGATCTATTGACCGACTTTGGGTCAAAGAGAAGGAAATAGAAAATTTTACCTCTTAAAAGCGCTGACGTATTACATCTGTCTATTGTCTAAAATCAATTATTGCTCCCACTCTTGAGATTCCAATTTCTATCTAGTTGGAAAGGAATGAGTAACAAATGGCTGAATCAGACATAATCTAATATATGTGCTGAAAATTAACACAATTACATAGTACAATTGATCGGTATATACTTTCTTCTCTTTTTGATTTTATTTATGAAATTACATTAAATATGTTGTTGTTTGTGAATCTTTACAAATTATTCCACTGCTTTTCAAACCTACTCATGACTGGATCGATTGACTGACTTCGGGTCAAAGAGAAAGGAAATAGAAGATTTTACCTTTTAAAAGCGTCGGCATTCCCATCTATCTATTGATGGAGGTCAATTACTGCTCCTGCTCTTGAGATTCCAATTTCTATCTAGTCGAAAAGAAATGAGTAACGAATGGATGAATAAAAGATCAATCCCAGTTTTATAAGAGAGCCTACGTACCCCATCTATCTACTGTCGGAGATTAATTAGTACTCCTCTCGTGAGATCCCAATTTCAATCAAGTCGGAAAAGGATGAGTAACGAATCAATTAATGAACCAGACATCGGTCCTAGTTTTATAATAGCGCCTATGCATCCCATCTATCTATTATTGGAGGTCAATTACTGTTGTCGTTCTTGAGATTTCAATTTCTATCAAGTCGGAAAAGGATAAGTAACGGATGAATCAGACATTGATCTTAGTTTTATATAAATCTAATAATGTTACTCTGTATTAGAGTATAATATAATTTTAAAAATAATCCAAATATAATATATTTCCTAAAATGCAGACAAAAAACACTCATTTTAATATGTTAATCATATATCATTTGGACTAAAAGTATAATTTATAAAAAAACTTAGGAGTCAATAATGTTATTATCTTTTATATTTGGACTTTTTAGGTTAGGATTTTAGCCGGTTCTACGTAAGATGGGGCCACATTTGATTGGTACTTAATAATTCAACTTTTCATATTTAGAAAATTTCTTGGATATTACTTCACGATTTACTAGGAGGGATAAAAAATAATTAATTTTAAAATTAATTAAGTAAACTTATATTATATTTGATTGACTTAAAATTATCAAATAATTTATTTTAATATTATAATATTATTTTTTTATTCGTATATGAATGTAGAATAACAATTCTGAAATAACTTGGTGTCGACGAAAAAATGGAGCCCTTTGAGTAAAAAAGGATTTAATTTATAATTAACATTTAATATGATTAGCTTATTAGGAGATTAGCTCTATGACGTTTGCTAAATGCATATCCCAGTATATTCTTTGTAGGTAAATTACAATAAACATTAATTAACGAAAATTACACTTTGGTCTGAGTACAAGGACAAGTCAACTTTTCTTTGCTGGCAAGAATTTTTTTGTATTGAATATTTATACAATAACAATAACAATATCATTCTAATGTCTTAAAGACTCTCGATCATTGTGGGATAAGAGGAGATTGGATGTACACAGTCTGATCCCTATGTTTAAAAATATAGTGTGACTGTTTTCGAATGACCTATGATGAGTATCGAAAGTTGCATTGACTAACTACTACTTCACAATTGAAAGAAGCGCAGAGAGTTTAAAGAGTCATTTTGTTTTATTCCATCATACTCCAAAGCCAAAAGATAGTGAATCTTTGGTTTCATCCGAGATTGATGGAAAAGTATTGAATATTTATAAAAGACCAATAAATATAAAATATGTATTTTCATATATATAATTATCACTTACGAAATAAAGATGTTTTCATAAATATAGGGGTCCAATAGTTAGTTATTCATAAATTTATTTTTTAATGATATAATTAAATGCTATTAAATTATTTCACTAAGTGTAAAATTAATATCAAATAATTGATTCTTCATTATACTATCTGAATATTTATAGACTCGTTATTACAAAATTTATCACGTATAACCTCCACATCAACATTTTCCCTCAATCTGTCCAAAATTACCCAATTTCAATCAAAATTGTTCATTTAAAATGAACTCTGAATTAAACATCTCATCTTTATATTTGTAGAATTTGTATCGATATAGTTTCTGTAATCATGAATTTATATGTGATATACAATTAATGCAGCTTCTCATAAATTTTGGGATATGTAAAACTTGATTCAATCAATAAATTTAAATAAAAAAAATTGATTCTTTTTTAGTTTTTGTGTTAAATTCTTTTAAATAGTTTGACAAAATTTATTTATTAGACTATGGTTTAATTTTTTTGAAGATATAATACTAATACGAATGTTTATAAATTTATTTAAATTAGGGCCATTGAGGGGGTGTAGCTCATATGGTAGGGCGCTCGCTTCGCATGCGAGAGGCACGGGGTTCGATTCCCCGTACCTCCAATTCTCTTTGATCAATTATCATGTTTAATAATCTTTTAAAATTTATCGATAATGATGATGAACAATTAGATGTTCCTCATATCTAAATTCATGAGGACCTGTTCCTATTAAACAATGTTAGATAATCTTTTAAAATTTATCAATAATGATGATGAACAATTAGATGTTTCAATTGCATATCTAAATTCATAATGACATGCTCCTATTAAACAATCTCATTTCGTCTGTAGTTACGTTAAATAGTCACCTCTTTTATTAATATACATTAGCACCAATGTTTTTAAAAAAAACTTATACAATAGCAATGAGTAGTCTTTCAGTATAGATGACGAGAAATACCTGATATATAGGTATAATATACCTACATCACATATTTTTAGATATTGGTTCCCTCATACATACACTTTACATTCACATAAAATTCACAAGCAATCTAAGTTGTACAGACTCTTTACTTTTGATGCCGCTCTATGTCGGATTCTTCAAAATGCACTATTTCTAGAGAATTCAACATACACCCGTTGACATTTTTAAATTGCCCGAGCAACACAGCAAGCAGTTGATCTTCATTCAATTGGTTTGTATATACAATTTAAAAACACATAAATTGGATTCATTTAGTCACATATACAATTAATATCTTCACATACTTTCACGTAAACCTAGCTTCTACGTTGAATATCAGGAAACTCTATTGGCCCAAAACTGAAATAAAGCCCATTACTATTGCAGAATCGCCCAGATGATACTAGTGAGTGATATATAGACCAATAATGTAGTTCCATAAGAAAATCAAGCCATAAATCATGGAGTCTAATAGGAAAATCATGAGAACTACATATATGGCAAATATGTAAAAGAAAAAATTACCTAAATATATATTTTATTTTATCATAATCTTTAAAAAAAAATTATCATTTAAAAAAGTATATAAAAATTCTTTTCTCGTATACATCTCTCCTATCTTGTTGATACATTGCTCCCCTCTCGTTGATCCTTTCCTATCCCTATTATATACATTTCTTCCACCTTAGGTACATCTCTCTCCCCTCAGATATATCTCTATTGTATCTTTGATGCATTCCTTCCCTTTTAGATACCTGTATCTGCATGTCTGTTGTTGGTGTATTCGAAATTCTTGAATTTTAATAGATTTTTGTAATTTGAAAATAGTATGAGATAATATAATTAACTTTTAACATAATAAAATTTATGTAAATTTTCATATTTAAAAATATACTTTTAAAAGGGAACTTAGCTTCATAATTATATCTAGTACACACACATAAGGGTGGGTGGGTGGGTGTATATGTATACATTCACACCCAACTACACGAAAAA
>JAOTQJ010000007.1:4477815-4493274 GCA_025642045.1 Solanum sejunctum
CACGTGTGATGTCACGTGCCGTTAAATCAGGCCTTTTAAAAAGAATTAGCCAATAACTTGTATTATTAGTCACCTAAAGTGTTTATTCTACGGCACCAGAAATTCATATTCAATTATGAGTCATTTATAAAAATAAAAATAAAATAAACAAATATAATAATTATATTAAACAAAATTATTTAACAGCACGTAAATCGGAATAACTATAAATTAATTGACCTTATACAGTTCATGCACCTAATTATTTAAGTTAAACTATTTGTAATTTTATTTAATGAATAATGTACTGAATGTATTTAAATATATTGGATGACTGTGAAGTTACTGTATATATTGATAGCGTAATAATATAAGTTTTAGGCCTAATTTAGGCCCCAAAAGATAGTTCAAAGAAAGTAGAATTGCCTAAGCCTTATAAGAAGTTCATTCATTTTATTAACCACCAATGTGAGACTTTTTGTCTCACCCCCCACCTCACGCCCAGTGCTCAGCATTTGGCGCATGGGTAATTTTTTTTTGGGGGGGGCTCATTAACTACCAATGTGAGATTTTTTATCTCAATACCTCAACTCACGTCCAGTGCTTAGCATGTGATGCGTAGGCAATTTTTTCGAGGGGCTCAACATTAAGTGAGACGAGTCCTGCTGTGATACCATGTTGAAAAAGTTTTTTAGGCCTAACTCACACCCCAAAAGTTAGCTTAAAGGGAGGAGGATTGCCTAAAACTTACAAGGAGACCACTCATCCCATTAACCACTAATGTGGGACTGAGGATTGCCTAAACCTTATAAGGAGACTACTCATCCTACTAACCACTAATGTGGGACTTTATGTCTCAACACTTAATAATAAATAAATCGTTAACGAAAATAAGATAAATTGCGATAATTTTTTTTAACATATTATTGTTGTTTAAAATTTTTATAACCTATTTTCACGATAGTTTTGAGAAAACGTTTAAATCTTCTATACTATAAACTTATCATAATGATTTTCAAAAAGACCATCATAATATTTATACAAACTATCATAATATTTATTAATTAATGCAATGTATTTTTTGGGATTAAAACTTTAATATACAAGATTCTGGAACCTCCAAGGTTGTGTTAGAAAAGACAAAATAAGTTTTATGCAAACACAAATTTAATTAGTTAAAATTTTAATATAAATATCAAATATTAAATAAATAAATTAAAAAAATCCAAATAAAAAGAAATACTAAAGATTCCAAGGAATTGAAGTGTGGCATTTTTTTTGGTTGAATATATCATTTTCAATTGACATGGGAAAAATTATACTTTATCTGAATTATATTAGTCGTCCATCTTTTCACGTATACGTCTCGTGAAAAAATTACAAATAAGATACACAGTTTTGATAGTTTACTCAAGAACTTTTTTAGAATTTTACGAAATTATTTATTCTCTCAAAAAAAATTAATTGCAAAGATTAAATAAGAAAAAAGTAATAATGTTATTTTTATTTTATAAATTAATTAGTAATATGAGAAAATTATTGACAATAATGTGAACAACTAAATATGAAATAGAGGAATTATTATTTTTTAAAAAAAAAAAAAGATAACAAGAAAAAAAAAACTTGTTATTGGATCAAGCACTTCCACTTCTACCTCCATCAAATTAGGCTTTGTTGTTTACTATTTTTATCTCAAAAGTTGAGCTCTCTTATCTTTTTTCTTCTTCCCCAAAAAAGAAATTAATTTTAAAACTAATTTTATTGAATTAAAATATTAAATATTTACTCTAAAATAATATTATGAGTTCTTGAAGAGATAATATTTTAAAGACAAATCATCCCATATGCTTCTAATTTGTTTGGGATTATTAAAAGTTCTGATCTGACTATAAGGAGATCACAACTAAGTTTTGGACCACATATGAAAATGATAATTTTGCTCAAAATGCAAGCAATAATTTTCTTTGTGTTAAAATTTTAATTTGTTTTTACTTCATAAGTTCTTCGATCGTGTATTTCAGATTTTGAGCTATCTAATTATAATGAGATGATTCAGATTTTCTCATTATTAAGTTAAAAATTTTGAGTTCAAATCTTAAAAATGATAAAAAAAAAAAAAAACTATGTTGGGTTTATTATGAATTCAAATTTAATTAAATTTTAATACGAATTTAAGACACCAAGTTGAAATGATTTGTAATGAACTGCAAATTATATTTGTTTGGTCGTTTTAATGTGTTTAATCTCCATGATTAAATGAGATATTTTCATATATAACCAGTTAAAAATATTTTAATTATATTTTAGAATTATAGTTTGAGTAATTACATTTTGTAACTATATTTATAGCAAATTTTATATAATTCGCATAATATTTGTATATGTTTGTATAAGTTACTATATAATTCGCAGTTTTTGTATAGCATATGTATAATTTTTCTATACAATTCATGTACAGTATTTGTATAATTCCCTGTATGATGTACAGTGTTTATATATTTTGCTATACAATTTGATTTGCACATACCTTTTGTATAATTGCGCATAGCATTTGTATAAATTGCTGAAATTATACAAAGTTTAAATTGTAATTACTGATAGATATTTATCATAAATTATAATTAAATTAAATTATAATTATATTAATTAAACCTAATTAATTAATATATATTTACCTATTCGTATAATTTTTTTTTTAAAAAAAAGAGATCTTCAATACAAAAATAGCAAGTATTGTGTCCTTATTCAAGGGAGCACAACCAGTAGCCACGTACCCCTGTGAAGTCATGTGGCTCCCAATTTACTAGTGTAAATTTATATAATTCACAAAATTTATAAATTTATATCCAATCAAACTGTATCATAAAAATTAAATTGAATAAAATTAATATTAATAAAATAGTAGATGGGGTTGAGTTTTTCTGGCTATTCAATCCCTGAGGCAATGAATACATTTATATTAGCACCGCGCGTTCTAACGAATGAATTTATATTTACATGTTGCTACTATTTATACATGCATGCAATTTTTGGATATATATTCTTCAAGTTGTATCTAAAATTATTATTTTATAGAGTAATTGATTCGATTCAATTTTAAATTTTATTAATTTGATTTATTAATTTATAGATATATTAAATTATTATAGAATTAATAAAATATTAATTTATTAATTATTTATTATCAATTATAGATCGTTATTAGTTTCGTTATTGATCTATCTAACTGTTAAAATTCAATGGAAAATTTTTATATTAAAAATTATTTAAAAATAAGATGACAAACCAAATGAATCATACACATGAGTTTGACATATAGTATTTTGCTCAAAAGTAAACACTGTCACATTGTAGAATAATTTAGAGTTTGAGATAGTAAAAAATAAAAGTACAAAACTGTCAAAGACTTTATATACTAAATTGTACAAATATAATTATTTTAATTTATTATCAAATTATCGATTAAACTGTTAAGAAAAAGTCTAAAACGGCTAAGAACTAATAATTCATAAATATAAAAAGCTTAAATTATTATCAAAATTGCTAAATGAATAACTCATTATCAATAAATTAATAATTTTTATAATTCAAATAATCAATTTCGATTTGATTTTGAACAAATTCCGACGTCAAAAAATGACAAAATTACAGGTTGTAAACCACTTTTGGTTCTATACATTTAGATGTGCCGTGTTCCATTAGACTAATTAGAACACAATGTTTGAATAAATCCAATTTGGCTTCTAATATTTATATCCTTTTTGGGTAAAATCCACACCGACAATATTATAACAAGTCAAATTGAGTTTGATTTCATATCTATATGTGGAATAAAATATGATTGGATATTAATAGTCCATATTATAAATGTTGAGTTTTTGTTTTTGAGTCATAAGCAGACCGACCAAAAATTAGGAGTTTGAGGTTGTAACAAAAAAAATATTATAAAATATATTTTTTAAATACAAATAGAGAGTTTATCGAAAAGTTATTGAGTTCATAGGAATTCATGAACCTCCCCGTAATTTTACCGATCAAGGGCATAACTAACACATGAATTATTTTATAAGAAGTGACAGTTCGACTACTTCAATTATCGACATCATTGTTTCTATTTTATCATTTGTTATTCAAGGTTGTCTAAATCATAAGGTCACTTAACCAATCGTTTTGAATCCTAAAAAACTATTTTCTTCTAAGATGGTATATATATAATGTTTCATGTATTGATAAACTTGAAAACGTTTAAAATTTATCTTTAGTGTCTTCTTCAAATTTAAAATAAAAAATTAACAATATATCTATACAAATAAATTTTAGGGTGCATACTAAATAAATTCGTCCATAAATAATAACTCGTAAATTATATATAAGCATCAAAAAAATATTATATCAAGCTCAATTAAAAAAATGTTAGTCGAAAAAATCGATCCGTTACCACTCTCATAATATATCACTAGTTGCATTGATCAACCTTACTGTTTTTTTAGTGGATTTCATTATATATATTTTAATAAAATTATAAAATAAGAAAATATAAATTTTATACTTTGTTTTGAATATTCCGTAGGACCAATTTTACCAAATCAAGATTGTATTTAAATGTGAAACTCATTTCCTTTATTTGCAAAGTACTAAAATAATTAATTTTGTACGTATGTTGCAGCCATAGGTCAACACCTTCAGTTTCCTTAGAATCTATAACCCTACCATTCTGTACCTATATATATACGTAGAATATTTGACTGTTGTAATAGGTAGCATAGTTTATTTTCAAATTATTAAGTTTACTGTTTTATCAATGATTTTATATAGGTAAAAGGATTAAAAACGTCTTTTAACTTGTTCAAAATTATTAGTTTAATTTCTAAAATATTGATAAATCTAAGAACATCCTCTAATTTGACGAAACAGATTCAGTTACACTCCTCCCATTTGCTATATTGTGCACATGTCACACTTTGACTTTTTTGACTGATGTGACATACACATATATATTTATTCAACAAAAAATAAAGTAAAAATATAACAACAACATTACCTAAATGGCTCAAAGGCTCTCGCCCATTGCGGGGTAAGGGGGGGTTGAATGTACGCAGCCTAACCCATATGTTTAAAAACATAGCGCAACTGTTTTCGGATGACCCATAATGAGCGTCGAAAGTTACATTGACTAACTGTTACTTTACAATTGAAAGAAGCGCAGATAATTTAAAGAATCATTTTGCTTTATTCCATCATACTCCAAAGCCAAAAAATAGTGAATCATTGGCCCCATCCGAGATTGATGGGAAAAAAATAAAGTAAAAATATTTTCTGAAAAAATGAGTTGAGTTGATTTCTAACTTATTTTCTTATATTTGATTGGTAAGTAGAAAATATTTTCTATTATTTGGTTAATGAACGAAAATACCAACCTAGAAAAAAAAAACATCTATCTTTTAGTTAGAGAATAGAAAACATCTTTTAGAAAATATATTTTTAGTTAGAAAGTACAAAAAATCTTTTAGAGTAAAAATATTTAAATTCTTTTTTCGAGGGGTAGGGGGTGGGATAGGGGTAGCAGGTTGGGATGGGGGTGGAGGGTCAGGTAGAGTAATAAATAAAAATTTAAAATGTAATTTTTTTAAAAAAAAATTAACTTTGTATGGAGTGGATGGGGACTGAGAGGATGGGTCATGGGGTGGAGTAAAAATAAAATTTCAAAAATTTAATTTTTTTGTGAAAATAAAATTTTAATTTTTTTTGTATGAGGTAGGGCCGTTTGGGTTAAAATTTTTAAAATATAATTTTTTTTCAAAACATAAACTTTTAATCTCGTTTTATTTTTAAAATAATAATATTTTTGGCAAAAAATGAAAGGGAAAAGTTTCAAAATTTATTTTTTTTTTAAAAATTGATGTGACCTATTTTTCATTTTTCTACGTGCTGATGTTGCACGTGCACGACATACCAAATGAGAGGGGTGTAATTGAGCCTATTTCGTCAAGTTGGAAAGTGTTTTTAGACCTGTCAATAGTTTAGGGACGAAGTCAATAATTTTGAACAAGTTGAGGGGCATTTTTAATACTTTTGCCTATATATATGTATATTGCTATATAGTTATATAAGTTCAAAATTCATATTAATTCCAAACGACGATCCTGTTGCTTTGTTTGAGTTATCATATGTGATAGTTAAATATTTTCAATGATTTTAATCAGTCTTACCTAGATGAATATAGGTTTAGACTTAATACAATATCTACTAAAATACATAAGTTGATGACGAGCAAATTTTATAGCTAAACTGTAATGACCCAACCCACTAGTGATATTATCCACATTGGGTATAAGTCCGTACGATTTTAAAACACGTCATTAATAGGTAAAACTTACTTACTACTGATATACTTAACATCTTGTATTTTTGTCCATGTGTAACTTTCGTATGGAATTTGCATGGACTTAGCACTGAGGTTTGCCCCGATTTATCAAAATTTGCTAAAATTCAATTAAATTTTGGTCCACATCAACCAAACTAGCATAATAATGATTCTAATACCATTTATAATGGCTTAACTTGTTAATGATATTATTTACTTTAGACATACATTTGCAGAACTTTAAAACATATTATTAATAAGTAGAATTTTATATACCCAATATCTTACCTATATTTTTGTCAACGTGTGACTTCTTTGCATAAATATTCATTAGAACTCCCATTTAGAAACATATTATTTAAAAATTTCTGTTAGTTACCAAATTTTATTTAGTGACGATTTAGCAATAGACTACAACAAGCTTCATAATCGATCTCGATCCTTTTATAATACAATATAGTTATAATTGAACCTATACCTAGCTTCTTTTTTTTTTTGTCAGTATATATAAAAGTTAAAAATAATATCATACGTGTATATAATATTTTATTGAGGGTTTTAGAAAACAGGCTCTCTACTTCTATGAAGTAGCGGTAAAGTATGCGTACAATCTTTCCTCTTCAGACCCCACTTATAGGATATCACTGAATATATTATTGTTGTTGTTGTTGTATATAGACATCAGAGGCTAAGAAAAAATATAGGTGTTTATTTTAGAGGCTCGAGATATATATGTATATATATATAGTGACAGTATTTATAGAAATGTGTACAAATATACGTATTATAATATGGGGATTTGTAATATGCACGAATGCAATTAATAGGTCATCTTCCTTAAAAACTGGAGGACCTAACTAGACCAATTTCTGAATTTTAATAGTACTAAACTGAATATAAGACAAATTCAGGGATCGAAGTGAATATTTAATTTTTCCCAGATGATCAGGGTTACTGTTTCCTTGCTGTTTTCCCGCTCATTTGTCTCAAAGAGTAATTTTTGGGATACTTCTTGACTAAACAATTTTGGATTTACCAATTACGGCTGGGCTGAGATGAAATGAATATAATTTTTTTGATATCTTTTTATAAATATTTTGAGTTTGAATTTTGACTATGAAAAAGATATCAAGTTAAGAAAAGTTTTCTTCTTAAATGAGTCAAGCGCTATATGAATTCGAATTACAAAAACAATAACAATAATATATCTAATGAAATTCCACACATGGATTTGAGGAGTCTAAATGTACGTAGATCTTATCACTAATTTATAAAGATAGAGTGATTGTTTCTGAAAGGTATGAATTCGAATCAGTCAGATAGTAATGCAAAATCAGACATCAAATAAAAACTTCGGGAACTTTTTAACTATATTACTAAAGTATTTAGAATTTAGATTCGATTGGTTCTTCTCTTAATTTATGTTATATTTATTTGTTTGTTGTTATTGTTGTTTCTCACTTTCTCACTTAATGTGTGATATATGTGGGGGGGGGGGGGGGCGGGCTCTTTTTCGTTTAATCCTAATTTTTTTTGCACAAAGTTCGTTAAGCAAGAAAGAATTTTTCTATCAAAAATTTTTTATTCATAAGATTTGAATAGGAGACCGTTTTTATTATACTATCCAAATTAATTAGACTTGGTAAAATTTTATTGAATTGATTTTGTCTAATCCATGTTATTTGTGTTTAATAATGTGTACACTTTCTTGATGATATTTGTGTTTGACATGAAGAAATATATTTTAGAAAATAAGACATACAATCAAACGTTGAAAAATTCAAGCATTTTTCTTGAAAATTATTTTTATCAAAATAGATACAATAACAATAACATTACTCCAAAGCCTCAAAGGCTTTCGCCCATTGCGGGGTAATGGGAGGTCGGATGTACGCAGCCTGACCCCTATGTTTAAAAACATAGCGCGACTATTTTCAGATGATCCATGATGAGCGTCGAAAGTTGCATTGACTAATTGCTACTTCACAATTCAAAGAAGCGCAGATAGTTTAAAAAGTTATTTTGTTTTATTCTATCATACTCTAAAGTCAAAAAATAGTAATCTTTGGCTCCATCCGAGATTGATAAAAAATTTATCAAAATAAATAAAAGGACTTTATTCACTTATAATTTTCTATGTTAGTAGTTTTAAGTTTAACTTATAAATTTTAGCAAATATTGGAGAGTGAAACAATTTTAAAAAATAATAATAAAAATGGGCAAGCCAGTAAAAGCACTATGATTTTTTTTACTATTACTTAGTGTCCTCTAAATGTTTACTATAGTGATGACATAATTGTTAATTAATTCCCAAAGTGTGGCACTAATTAAAACATCATGAAGTGGGATTCTTGAATTAAAATAGAAAATGTTTGAAAAAGCCACTAAAAAACATTATTCCAAAATAATTAAATATGAACTTGTTGCTTAAACTTTCACAATCAAAGAAATTCTCTTTATATATATTTTTTAAAATAATGTCCACAAGTGTTGGCCATTATATAGATTTTGATCTTGTTGAGTTTTTGTTCCCTTTTAATGTGACATTGCTGAGATTATCAGACCCTACCAATACATACAATCATTTATATGACAAAAAATTATTCTATCATATGATTATATAAAAAAAATTATAATGTCTAAGATCAAAAGGGAAAAACAAGAAAAGAAAGAAGGAATAATGACCCTATTATGGACTCTTGAATGACCAAAGTCACTATCAATTCAAGAATCTAATAATATGGGATCATTTTTCTGTATTATTTTAACAAATAATATACTCAATAAAATTTTATAAGTGGAGTATGGGAAGGGTAAATTGTACGCATATCTTATCACTACTTCATAGAAGTAAAGAGACTGTTTCCTAATTCTAAATTATTTTAAAAGAATTTAATTTATATATATTCATTACTATCTAAGTTTTTTTGTTTTTTTTTACATTTCTATTCTGTGTTGTGTTATTCGAAGCTAACATAAGAGTCTCGACTAAATTCAAATCGTGTATTATAGAGTTCATCTAGAAATGACACTCCCAACAGAAGTTTATTCATAACTAGAATTAAATTCGAGATCTTTGATTAACAGTAAAGTAATTTCATCATTACACCATGACCCATGTTACGATATAAATTTTTTATATGCATGTAGAATATTCAAATTAATATACGATATATAATATGTATTTTTACTGCTAGATTTTAAAGTTACAAAATCCATTTCTAAAGTTGTCATAGTCATAAATCCCTTTAAAATGTTAGATTCGATATAAAATGTATGAATGAATAATGGTATATAGATTAAAAATTAGTATATTAAAAATATGAAAGTGATGCAATTATGAATAAAGTTATTTCATTCATGAATACTCATATCATATGAATATGACCTTTTGTATTTTTATACAATCTTCTATCTACTGTACGTGAATCTTTTTGCTACCCTATAGGCTCTAAAAAGTTGAATCTTTCTCAGATATTAAAGGGAGTTGTTTGAAGTTTTTTTTTCTCGAAAAGTTCCTGATTTTTAAAACTTCAAGTCATTGATTAGTTTAATAGACAATACATTTGAGGTATCGTTATTTATTTATTGTAAGTCATTTTATCGTGGAGAGATATATTCTATAACTTCAGGTACTTGAAGAAAATAATTTTCATAAAAAAACTCTATGAATTTAAAGGACTTAATTTTTTTTTTTTCGTTTTTCATCTTGTTTATTATATGATTTTTGTTTTTATAACTTTATTTTATTATTTATATTAACCATAATAATATTAAAAGATTTATTGGTGGCAACAACAATCGGCATGTTGGACAAGTGTGAAGAAAAAGGTGACATAACATTAATTAACTGTAATAAATAAAACTAAATACAACCTTCAGAATGACATTAATTAATTTCATACACTTCTACACACTGGTTAGGTACAAAGTAAAAGTCAACTCACATTTCACATTTTATTTACTTTGAAAAAAATTTAAAACTTATTTTTATATTAAAAATAATTAATATTTATGGGTTTACAACTTGAAAGTAACCATTGAGATTGTGATAGGAGGGGTAAAATTATTCAAATTGGTTGTAGTTTGACCACAAATATATTTATAAAAAATTAAAACTTTGTATTTAATCATATAATTTTTCATTATTTAGTATATATATATTCTAAGTTCTCAGGTTCTATGAAAAAAATGGAATTTAGGTCTGTTTTTAGTATTTGAGAATTTTTAAAAATTAACTCAAATTTTTATATTTTATTAAAACAACTCATTATGTATTAATCTCAATTAATATCTATAATCAACTTTATTAAACAATAATATATTTTTAATGGACTGTTATTTATCTTGAATTAGTGACAAGTTTGAGTATGTAATTATTGTATTGTTCTTGTCTACATCGTTATGATATTGCTATTGATTGTTATCAATTAACTTATTAGGTTATTTTTTAATAGAACATATTTAATATAAAAAGATAATATAAATCTATTAAGATATAAATTAATACAAATTAATCAAAGATCATACAAGATTGAATATTGGGCCATTCGAAAGTAAAATAAATAGGCTTCGTAATTTATCGATAAATAATTTTTTAAAATGAATATTTATGTTTAATTATATTTCAATGAATTATGATGGTGTGATATGAATTTTTTACTTTAATTTGTAACTCAAAAAGTAAAATTATTTAACTTGAAATTGATATTATGTACAGTATTTTACTAGAAATATTTTGTTTTTGTGGTTTTATATACTTCTAGTTTTGCTATCATATGTTGTTTCTTTGCTTTTTAATTGTCGATAATTTTATTATTGTTTATAGTTGATATTGTCTTTCGTTACTAGCTTCTTGTACTTCTATTAATTTTTTCACTAGATAACTTTGGACTATTTTTCTAAAATCGAAAATTTATTAAAAATATTTGTTTTATTTATGAGGTAAGGTAAATCTAAATACACTCTTTTTATCATATATAAAACATATTTTTAATTATTTAATTTCATATAAATTTTAAAATTTACTTATGTACATTCAAAATTAAAGAATTTTAATATCAATTAAAGTGTCCTATCAAAATAATACAATACAAAAACACGTGTAATTATCGACCAAACAAACGATAGGATCACTTTTTTTCTCAACAAGACGTAAATAAAGTGACAAGAAAATTTTAATTTGATGATTATATACTGAAAGTATCTTTAATATAATTCTTATTACATTTTTTTAGTTCTTTTTTCTTCTTTTTATTTCTCTTATATTCTTTCTGAATAATAATTAAACTGTGTGTTCATCAATGCAACATATTAACCAAACAAATCATTATTAATTAAATGCAAAAGTCTTACAATATATTATTGTAGTTTTAACATTTTCGAAAATATTAGAAAAAGTGTAAATGCAAAAAAATACTAATTTTATCTTAGAGTTATTATAGATAAATACCTCGTGTTGCTTCAACATATGTATATATATTTTCAAATACACCTTTTTTCACGATAATTGTAATTAAAATCTCACAATTTTTAATAATTTTTTCATTTGTTATAGATCTCCTGCACGATAATATATTAGGGAAATGATATTTTAAACTTGCAAAAACAAATAATCATTTCTCCTATCTGACATTTTATATTGAAGTTATTAAAACATGTCAATCTCAGATTTTATATAATTTAAACATCATTATAACTTAAATAATAACATTTTATTTGAATAAAATATAGTGAAATTCAAATTAAATTCTAACATACATTCAAATAATTCCAACATATCGTGAATAGATAGGCTCATCAACTAAACATAATGTATCACGAGGGATTAAACTCCAAATTTTTTTTTCTTATATTCATCAATTTTTTTATCATCAAACTCATCCATGACGAGATATCAATATAATTCTAGATTAAACATGTAATAACTATTAATAACTTCCTCCATCCTACATTTTATAGCAGTCTTTTACTATAAGTCGTCAATGTCTAAACATTTTTTTTATATAATTGTAACATTGTTGTAACTTACATAATATATCTATAATTTAGCATAACTTCAATTTAATTTATTTTTTTATTTATTTATTATAAAATTCAAAATATTCAAATAATTTTTTCATATATAAAATAATTTATTCAGATGTTATATCATCAAACAATATAATAATATACAAAAGTCTTATTTAATTAGGTCTCAACTAATATTTATATTCTTCGATTTTGGGTATACACAAGCAATGGAGAAGTTAGAATTTGAATTAGGGAAATTCAAAATTTGAAAAAACAAGCATATGAATCAATTCAAGGAGGTTCAACATCTATTATATACAAATAAAAAAAATAATTTTAATTATGTATATATAGTATAATTTTTCATCGAAGATGTGGTTCACCACTGGGCACAAGTAAATACTTTAACTTGTGTAAAATTGAACAAATAACATATGACTCTTATATAACATCCTAACGGCAATTTATGCCCTATGTGAAGTATGGATATTATGTCTCATAGAATATTTTTTTAATTATTCAATTTTATACATATTCAAAAATTTCCTTGTGTACGTTTAAAATTAGAAAACTTAAATATCAGTTAAAATATCTGATCAAAAAAATACAATATAGAAACACATGTAATTACCAACCAAACAAGTTGCAGGATCACGTTTTTTTTCCAACAAGACCTTAATAAAGTGACAAAAAGTTTTAAATTTCATCATTATATACTGAAAGTATCTTTAATTCTTAATTATTACATTTTTCGATTTTTTTTCTTTTTTTCTTTTTACTTCTCCTATTAATTCTCCAATTTCTATTGCCCTCTTTCTGAAAAATAATTAAATTCCCCTTTCTAAAAAATAATTAAATTATGTGTTCATCAATGCAACATATTAACCAAACAAATCATTCTTAACTGAACGCAAAAGCCTTACAATATACTATCGTAGTTATAATATTTTCGAAAGTATTAGCAAAAATGTAAATGCAAAAAAAAAAATAAAATTAATTTCATCTTAGAGTTATTATAGATAACTATCTCGTGTCTTGCTTCATCAATATGTATTCGTACATTTTCAAATACACCTTCCATGATAACTGTGATTAAAATCTCAAGAGTTTAACGATTTTTTTATTTGTTCTCAATCTCCTGCACGACAATATATCAAGAAAATGATAATTTTAACTTGTAATAACAAATAATCATTCCACCTATCCGATACTTTATATTAACATTATTAAAACGCGGCAATGTCCAACTTTTTTATAATTTCAACATCATTATAACTTAAATAAAGTTTAATTTGATACTCGAATCAAATTTCAATATACATCAAATAATTTTAACAAATCATGGGCAGATAGACTTGTCAACTAAATATAAACGTATTACAAAAAATTTAATCTATAATAACTATTAATAACTCCGTCGATTCTACATTTTATAGCAGTCTTTTACTATAGGTCATCAATCTCAAAATATTTTTTTATAATTCTAACATTGTTGTAACTTACATAATATAGCCATAATCTAGTATAATTTCAATTTAATTATTTATTATTAAAAAATTTCTATCAATCTCGGATAAAGCCAAAGATTCACTATTTTTTGGCTTTGGGATATGATGGAATAAAGCAAAATGACTTTTTAAACTGTCTGCGTTTTTTTTAATTGTGAAGTAGCAGTTAGCCAATGCAACTTTCAACGCTCATCATGGGTCATCCGGAAACAGTCGCGCTATGTTTTTAAACATAGAGGTCAGGCTACATAGATCCGATCTCTTCTTATCTCATAATGAATGAAAGCCTTTGAGATATTAGGAT
The DNA here is from genome assembly GCA_025642045.1 of Solanum sejunctum. Lineage (NCBI taxonomy): Eukaryota > Viridiplantae > Streptophyta > Magnoliopsida > Solanales > Solanaceae > Solanum > Solanum sejunctum. The sequence goes on from JAOTQJ010000007.1 coordinate 4,491,983, forward strand.
AATATTGTTGTATTATTGAAAAATTCAACATATTCAAATAATTTATTTCTAAAAGAAAAAAATTGTCCACCAGCCCGGATTCTTCGCGGCTTTGTTTCAGACATATTTTCTACCATGCAGTGCCAAAAAAGTCACTGTTTCCTACCCACCCCCCACCCCCTCAATATTTTACCTTTTAATATTTATTTTTTAATTTATATATTTTAAATTTTAAATTTTAAATATTTTAATTTTGATCATGATTAAGTAATACAATATTTAATATTTTTGAATAATAGTTATATAGTTAAAATAATATAAAAATTTATATATACATAAATTATGATTGACATAAATTCATTACTTTTAAATAATGCTTTGTTATTTTATTAAAAATTATTTACTATCTCTTTCCTTTTTCAGTTTATTGTGAATTTTATCGAGGATCTATTATAGTAATTTACTTTTGTAATATATTTTTGTGTCAAGAATTTATTGAAATAACCTCTTCATCTTATTCTTATATATAAAGATAAAAATAAAATATAAGTATATTTTACTTGAATTAAAATTATATATATTGTTATTATTATAATTTTTAAATAATATTGTTATTTTATTAAGTTAGTTGTTAGCCTCCTTATTTTTTTCGCTTCTAGTAAGCTTTAGTTCAGTCAAAAATTTATTACAATAATTTTTTTTTATAAACATACAAATAGATTTGAATACATCGCATCGAAAATAAAATTAGTTGATAGCCTCCTTATTTTTTTTGCTTATAGTTAGCTTTAGTTCAATAGATGATTTATTGCAATAATCTTTTTTATAGACATACAAAAAGATTTGAATACACCTCATCGAAAATAAAACTAGTTGCTAACTTCCTGATTTTATTCGCATCTAGTAAGCTATAGTTTAGGTAAAAATTTATTGCAATAATCTTTTTTTATAAACATACAAATAAGATTTGAATACATCTCATCGAAAATAAAATTACATCACATATATAATTGCTACTACTATTATTATTATTATTATTTATCTTCAAATTTAGTATGTTGTTCTTATTATAATTTTTAAATAACACCATTAATTTATTAACATCACTTGCTAGCCCCCTTATTTTTTTCACTTCTAGTAATTTATTGTCCGCCAAGAATTAATTGAATCAATCTCTTTTATAAATGTATAAATAAAATATGAATATATCTCAACAAAAATAAAATTACATCGCTATATTAATATTATTATTATTATTATTAGCTTCAAATTTAAATATTATTATTATTATTTTTAAATAACACTATTATTTT
>JAOTQJ010000007.1:4508545-4523758 GCA_025642045.1 Solanum sejunctum
GACACTCTTGATCCGGTGATATTTGGACATATGGACCATTCTTTATATTATTCATCTTGAATCGGTGATAATGGCCTTGTAGGTGCCCTCTGACTAGTGGTCGATGAAGTGGTGAAAATCATAGAAGACAAGTTCAAATTCCGTTAAACACATAACATGCTAGGATATTGTTGTATAAAATAAGAAATTTCGGAGGCTAGGGGCGTGTGACTCGAAACTTAATATAATTGGCCCGTCCTTCTACCTTTCTGCACTAAAAATTACCTAGTAAATTTCTTTTTTCATTTAGGTAAACCTTGATGGTAGAGTTATCAAATATTTGTGGTGTGGTAAGAGCTAAGAGGTAACTCGACTAAATAGTAATTTTGAACATAAGCTGACTCGAATACGACCTTTGTCGACAAATAAAGAAAGGCAAGAAGCTGCTGGCTTGTGCAGCTGCATCAACTAGGCCTTCCTTAAAGCAGAACTTTCAAATCTGAGGGGAAAAATTGAAACATCAAGGCCCTTAGACAATAATAGAAAAAATAATTGGATTCATGGTTAGTTGTCACTTGTCACTCTTTCCTAGGCATGGTTCAAGGATTCATATTCACATTTTTTTTTTTTACAAAGATTACTTTTTTGCCGCTAATAATATTACATTTTAGAGGTTTTACAGACGATGACAACATATCTCATGGGGTCTAGAAAGATAAAATTTATGCAGATTTTATCACTAATTTATAAAGATAGAGAGACTGTTTTCAAAAAATTTAAAATTTTTATAGAATTTGGTTAAAATTATAACAAGGGGTTCTTCAAAATGAATAAAAAAAGACTTCTAAGCATTTGTTTTGGTTGTCAAGTCCTTTTTTGGGTTTCCCACTTTAGGTTTTATATTAATTTAAAATTTAAACTAATTTAAATTTGTATATAGAAAATCTATTTTGGGTGATAATATGCCCCTTATTTCTTCTTTTCTTGAGCCAAGACTCTATTGAAACATTCTTCCTGCTCTCATAAGATAAGAGTAAAGTCTATATACACTATATCCTTAACAGATTCTGTCTTATAAAATTATACTAAATACATTAATAAGATACTTATGACTTGACTTGGAGTTTAATCTTTTATCACCTCATCACGATCTTTAATGGTGGTTCTCACAAGTCACTATCAAATTTTAATTTAGTAATAAAAAAGTTGAGCAGACCATGTTTTACTTTTCTGTCATGGACCAAAGAAAAGTCTCCAAGATCAAGTACTAGGCTGCTTTGACTACTGAACAAGAATGTGGGGTAGTTGAACTCCCGAAGAACCTAACAATAAAAAACTAAACTTAAATGTGAACTTATTATTTAATAAAGAAAATAGCATGCGCCCTTAAAATGCACAAAAAAGTAGTTTGCATGTATCCCATGCCTGTCTAGACTCTAAAGGCAATTCAATGCACATAATATCTTGCGTTAATAGGATTTGAAGAAGGGTAAATGCATATAATATCTTGTGTTAATAGGATTTGAAGAAAGGTAACATCTCGTTGTTTTATTTTGATAAATATGATGCCTATGATAGAGAGTAGGATGATTAAGTCGCGTTGAGTTCTTACATGTGACACCTATGACAAGAAGTGGGACGATGAAGTTGGATTTGAAAAGAAAAAACTGACATGCTTCTAAACTGATAAGGTGCCAAAAAAAAAGGTAAAACATGACATGTTAAAGAAGAAAATGAAGTTTAATATAAAATTAGGCACAACTTCACATGGTTCACTTGTTTGCAAATTTGATGTGACATAAATCAAGAAAGAAATTTGGAGATAGGATCAAAACAAACAAAAATAACAACATAATCACTATAAATTTTACTTTTTATCTTAGAAGTAAAAATTATTTTTGATAAGATTTTTGATTCAAAAATAACAAACAAATTCAAATCATTTAAGTTGATCTTAAAACGATTCAATGTTTTTCTCCTAAACTTGCAAGTAAATTCATTCTATTAATAAAAATGAGTTCTAAATATTATTTTTTTGTCTAATTTTATGTGATATTTTTTCTTTTTTTATTCGTCCTTAAAAAAATATCACCTTACTCTAATTGGAAACATTTTAACTTTAAAATTTCGTTTTTATCCAAAATGAATCTCAACAACACAAATTTCTTAAAATAATTTTAGACCACAAGTTTGTAATTTTTTTTTTTAAATACTGTGTCAAATCAAAAGAATGTCATATAAAATGGGACGAAGAGAGTAGATATATACTAAGTTTAATTATAACTGAAATTTTTTTGATTTATTAGAAGGATAAGGATTTTAATGAATTCAAAATTTTGGGTGGAATAGTACTAAACTATTGTCTTTTTCAAGAAATTAATGGTCATAACCCTCATCCAACTGTTCCATGTTATAAAAAGCAACGAACTTTTGGGGTTTCTAGTAACCCCACAATAATAAAAATTTAAATTTCTTCAAGATGAATTTCATTTGATTTAATTAGCATTTACTATCGTACCACACAATTTTATAAATAAAATCTGAAAATAATAAAAAATATTTAAATTTTATTTTTATCTTTATGAATTTGAGAGATTTTTGAGATAAAAATCTTATAAAAATAATTTTGTTATTTTTATAAAATAATAATAAAATTTATATATATTTTATTCTTTGTAAACTCTACTTATTATTTATCGTTGAGCTAGTTTTAATAAGTAATACAAAATGCTGCAATAAAACAGTATTAACTTCTTTATTTTTTCATTAAAAGTAGAAAAAAGGTCCACATTTTATTGCTCCCATATGGTTTTTAGTATCCCAAGAACCAATTTGAACAGAGCAATTTTTCAAAGAAAGGTACCTACACCTTTGAGCAAAAACAATTTTTTAAAAACCCATAAAAAATATGCTTAAAAATTATGATAAAACCAAAGTGTAGTCTACCCATCAATAAACTAGAAAAAAAATTAAAAAAAATTAAATCTTACTTCTTTTGTCATTTTTATTTGCTTAAAAAAAATATTTCAGTGCACTAAATTTTCTAATTTAAAAATTCAAATCAAGCTACAAATTATTGTTCATAGTCTTATTATATAGTTCTTATTTTCACAACACATTATAATAACTTCATCAATTACGTTAAAATTTTTCTATAAAAAAATAAATAACTTTTTCTTTAAGTATTACACATGATATATTTAATATGATATGTGACACATTACTTTCTATATTTAATACTTTACTTCAATATTAAATAACATACTTAAGATCTCACAATATAAAAAAGCAAATCAATAATTGACAAAATTTTTTATTTTAAGATAAATTAAATTTTTTTAATCTTTTTAAACTTCATTGTTGATCAAATTAAAATATATAAAATAAAATAATTAAAATATCATGTAAAATAAAACAAACATCATCATATGAAAGCACTTAAAACCGAGCACATATCATAATTCAAATTATTAGGAGTGTATACATATATCAAAAAATCAAATTAATTTGATTCCTCGATTTGATATTGATGTTTTTTTAAACAAAAAAATTAATTTTTTGATTTGATATTTGATATAGGAGTCTCGAAAGTTAAACCCTTTTTCGAATCTCATGTATAACGATAATTTTAATGCATTGAACTATTTTTTTTATTGAATACCAATGGAAAATTTACCTGGAGTGAAATTATCAGTAGCTTGAGCAAGTTCATCGAAGGAAAAATTCCTCCATGATGGCTTAGGAACAACAAAATCATGGCAATCAATGGTGTCTTCTTCAGCACTTCGAATTCTCGACAGCAATTTCCTCTTAATATTCTTCTTCCCTAGTAAATTTTCATATCCCCCTAACAATGGTAGCGCCGATAATCTCCGAATCGATTTTCTCTTCATCTGATCCAAAAAAATCTTAAATCTCAGCCCTTGCCCTGTTTCCTCTCCGCCGCCGCCGCTGACAGATCCGCTGAAGACGACTGGTTTTTCAGCGGCGGGAGACGGAGACGAACCGAAGCTCCGGCTCCTTTCGCCGCTGCTGATACTGCTGTTATCGGAATCCGATGTGCCTGATATGTGAATTTCCAATACTGCCCTTGGTGATAACTGGTCGTTATCTTTTTTCCCATTTTTTGGACCGGAAATTGTTAGTTCTACTTCTTCTTGTTCCTTTTCATTTTTTGGTACTTGCACAACACTTTCACCTATAAAAATAAATAAATTATGAAATCGAAATAAAATATATATGTGAAAAATTACCAAAATTTTAATAAAATACGATGTTATGAATTCATAATTCTAAGTAGAAAATAAGTTTAGTGGAGTAATTATATGTCTAAGATCGAGTCTGTTTATCAAAGTGCTTCTTCGTTTGCTCAAGAAGTCTCTTTTCAACGTAGAAACAAAAACAAGATCATTTCATTCTGTTTTTAGTGAAAAAGCTAAGGAAATTCGTGTAATATTGTTTCAGCTCGATTAGAAGGTGCAAAAATAACTAGAACTGAATGAAAAAACATATCATATATTCATCATTCAAATTTTGAAATGCACCTCTGTTTTTCTATTTGTATTTACAGAAATAACTAGAACTGAATACAGAAAGTATGAAAAAACACATCATAAACTCATCATTCAAATTCTGAAACCACCTCTGTTTTTTTGTTTGTATGTTCATAATGAATGCAGAAAATATGAAAAAATATATCATAAAACTCATCATTCAAATTCTGTATGTATAGAAATAACTAGAGCTGAATACAGAAAGTATGAAAAGACACATCATAAACTCATCATTCAAATTCTGAATCCACCTCTGTTTTTCTATTCGTATGTGAAAAATGTTCAAAATTTTGGGGAAGGGGTTTATTGTAAATACTCAACAAAATGATTAAGATAAAAGGGAAGGGATAGGAAAAGGAAGAACCTTCCATGGTATATTTTGGAGATGTTTTTTTTGTGTGAAACACAAAATGGAATGAATATAAGAAGCTTCTTCTAAAATTTCAAGAATTTTGGTTTTGCATGAAGGAATTTAGAAGAATTTAGAATATATTCTATGAAGGTTTACATTTGAGGTTGAATCATGATTAATTAATCCTTCTCCTCCAAGAAGAGGAAGAAGAGAAAAATGGTATATCTTGGAGAACTTGTGATTCTTTTTCTTTGAAAGAAATTTTAAAAAGAGAGGTTGAAGAAGAGGCAATAGAGAGAAAACCGGCTAAGTGGTACTTGGAATATTATTATGTGTGGTTTTACTTACATTTATATGATAAATTGAATGCAAATAATATTATTTTTACATTAAAAAAAATTAGAAAGCTTTTCAATATTTCGATAATAATCTGTTTCCCAATATTATTTTTTTCAGTGAACTGGTTTAGTAAAAAATACAACAACAATAATATATCCAGTGAAATCTAATAAGTGAAATCTGAAAAAGTAAAATATACGTATATATTTTATCGCTGATATCTCATAGAGATAAAGAGACAACAAGTTCAATGGAAAATGAATTGAGAAAAAAATCATGTTGTATGATACAATTGTTCATTGATTTACGGTAAAAAAAAAGTTATTTCTAGTAGTGACCCTTGTCTTGAAAGGTAGAGAGAGGTTTCTCATCGACCCTCGGTTTAAGGATATTTTTTCATGTTTTCTCAATCAAAATGTGTTTGGATGCAAGTTTCTCAATCAAGTATGAAAAACAAGTTTCATAAACATCATTTCCAATTGTTTATCTCCTTCTTGACCATCCGACCCGGACCCCAACCCCAACCCATGCCCGAACCCTATAGTATTTTATTATATTATATGTAAGTATTTTCTTTCTTATTTTCTTATCAAAGTTAGATAATAATTAAGAAACTCACATTTTTTTTGGAAAATATTTTCTTTCCTACCAAACAAACTCTAATGTATAATTATTAATTTTTATTTGGTTGATGAATCCTAGCCATTTGATTTAAACATTCATGATTTATTTTTTCATTGATGAGATCTCAGCCGTTGGAGTTGAAATTTCTTGATTTTTGGCGTAACTAATGTTGTGTATATTGTCGGGGAAAGATCAAATAACGAACACAACTAACTTGTGATGTGAAATTTAGAGAATTTGAAGGGTATTTTAGGCATACAATATTTTTTGTATCATATTATTAGTGATGGAATCGGAATTTTTCCTTAAAAAGTAAATACATGAAAAAAAAGAAAGGAATTTAACATGTCATATATATACATGAATGTGTTTAACTGATCGAGATATTGTAATTTTCTAAGTGATAAGTATCAATTGACGATAAATATTTATTCACAATAGGTGGTTACATCAAATCATGTTATTTTGTGATTAATGAATTGAGAATGCATGTTAAATAACTATGATTAAGTGCTAAAAGTTTATGTATAAATTCATGTTAAATATTTATTAATTTGATATAAGCACATAACGTAATTACGTGTTTTCTATAGAAACTCAAAATTTAAACTTTATAAATTTAAAAATGCGATTAAAATATATTTTAAATAATAAACTTTTTAAACTATGCTAATAGTATCAACATGTTTTACATATATTATCTTATTATTTTGAAATTAGATTTCATAAGTTTGAAAACAAATGTCGAGGCATGTCCAAAATAGTCAACATTTTTGGTAGTTATAGTCTTACTTTTGGATCTTCATAGGTATGTTGGGACAACATCATTGGAAAATCAAAGAGATCTTGTCTCCTTTGATTTGCAATTTTTGGAATGCTAATTTTCTAGTAAAAAAGGGAAAAAAATTATTGGTTAGATTTCGTAAATTCTCGGGATATTTGAGTGATCAAGATATGATTTAAGGAGGTCAAAATTATCATATATTCAAAAAATATGTCACTAATAGCCCTGAAATCATAGTACGTCACTAACAGTGCTCGAATCATAGATTCATATTACACTACTAAAGGATCCTCGAATCATAATACGCTACTAATGATTCTAGAATCATAGAAAAATCTCATCTAAGGAGAGAAGAATCAAGGCAAAAATAAATTTGCACACACATTATTTATGAATAAAATTATATTTCTTCATAAAATAAATTATTGATTCGTAAATGGGATTAATTATTTAATTTTTTTTAAGAAGCTTTTTTAGTTTGTTAATGGAATTCCTAGAAACAATGAATCTCTTGTTATACATTGCATTTTGATACTAATATGTAGGATGAATTAAAACCACATTCATCATTAGAAACTACATGTGATATGCTTTTAAGTTAATTACATGTTTATACATAATATTAAAAAGGGTTTAATTATATTTAAAAAATTTGTGATGTAATGAGAATATCTTATACATTGCATTAACTAGTGAAATTAAAATAATTAATATTCATAAAACTATACGTGGTATTTGTAATAATAATAATAATAATAATAAGACCAAAAAAAGAAGAGAACGTAAATTTTTAGAAAGAGATATCGATCTCTCACAAGTAGAATTAAACAAATTCTCTTCTTCTCTGTGAAGAACTATGATAGTAGATTTCTACGAAGAAGAAAGCGATCTTCACCAAATACTGAAATAATCTTCTGTAATAGATACGACTTAGATTGTGAAACTTTACTATGTAGTTCGTATTTATTGCACATGATTACATTATGACTAATAAAGCAAATAAAATAAATTTTAAGATGAAGTTCGTATTCTCGGTTGATTATCTTGCTTCGATACACGCATAAGTTAGTTTTTTTTATGATGAAGAATTTGTAGCCAATACAAAAAAAAAGAATGATGATTTATTAGTTCATTCTGGTAGTTGTACTCATAAAACCAACCAAATTATGAACTATTAATTAATTAATAATCTCTTCCAAGCTAAGATCTCATTTAAAGTTACTACGCATAATTAAGTAATAGTTACCTAATATTTAATCATGAAATTTCAAAATTTTAAATCATCTAAGTTATTCTATTTTAAATATTAAGTGTATATCTTAAAACTTGGATGAAAAAATGACTAGGTGTAGTCCAATCCCCTTGCTATACAATGTGTTTAAATTTTAATCGACTAACTTATAATTAACAATGTTACAAAACAATTTTATCATATATAACTTAAATCTATTTGGATTATATCAAAATATTAATCATTGATGGAAATGACTCAATGATGTTGTCATAATCAATTGGGAGGTTCTTGATTACGTACTTAATTGGTAATTAATATCCTAATCTTGAACATACTTTTGTTTGGATTCTTGAAAACCAAATGCCAATAAGTCAACCTTTATTTACATTATTTTATTTTGAATATTGATATTTTTAATAATCAGCCAAATATATATAAAAATTATCACCATCTCAAACAATAAATCAAAATCGTTATGACTATTCTATCAATTTAATTTCTTTTTGACCTATTATAAAATTTGGACTACTCTACTATACAATAATAATAGTCTTTTGAATTTCATCTCCTAAAAACTAGCAAGTGGTTGGTTTTGATTTTTCTATTATAAGTGCCTTTTTATTTTTTTTAATTATCTATTCGACATTTCAATCAATTTTGGATAGATCTAAAAATTGACTATTTTTTAGCTTTGGAGTAAGATGGATAAAGCAGTAGCTCTTTAAACTATTTGCACTTCTTTCATTTGTGAAGTAGCAGTTAGTCAATGCAACTTTCGACGCTCCTCATGGGTCATCTGAAAACAACCGCTTTATGTTTTTAAACATAGGGGTTAGGCTGCGTACATTCGACCCCCCCTCACCCCGCAATGAGCGGAAGCCTTTTGAGGCATTGGGGTATGTTGATGACGTTGATGATTAAAATTCAATAAATTTAATTTTGCATCATTTAAGGCTCATTCGGAATAACCGCTTCATTTAATTATTCCTATGTCTACCTTTTACATGGATTAAGTCAAAAGAAAACAAAAGTACATGTACAATTTAGTAATTATAATCCAAATTGTAAGCATTAAGTAGATTTTGTGGAAAATAAAATCCCCGTGAGTAGGAAAATAAATCTAGAACTAGATCAAGTCCGTCGTGCAAAGAAAATTTTGATTGAGTTTTCAATAGGTTTGCTCATTTTATTGACTTATAAACCATTTCTTGGTGTGTCACATCGGCAAAACACAGGAGAAATGATGAGTATATAAGTAAAAAAAACTTTACCTACTAGTGACACATTTTAAAGTCGTGAGAACCTAGGTCCAAAACGGACAATATAACTAGGCTATTACAGATGGTATCAGAGCCACTTTTGTATCAGTCTTGTCGATGTTGGTCAGAGTTCAACTGAGTTTAGACGAATCCCAGTAAGATGGAGGCAAACCTCAGTGTTGAGTCTAGGCGAATCCCATATGGTGGGGCAAACCTCGAGGATACTGAATGCATAGGCGGAGTTTATGTAACAATCCATCTTTAGATAGAAGTCCTACGACGATAAAACACAAGAAAGATATTGAGTAGATAAGTAAACATACTTTACCTACTAGTGACACATTTTAAAACTGTGAGGACCTAGACAATATCACTACGGGGTTGAACTAGTACAACAAGCAAGTGACAAAATTAAACAAATTGAGTGTTTTCTAATTCAAAATCATGATTTTGTTTCGTTTTAGATAAATTAACTTTAAAAACATGTGCTTTAATCAATGATAATTGCTCATAATGTCCGCATGCCTAGCTGGTTCTACTTCATTTGCTTTCTTTAGAAATAAGAGTTGAACCTTTACTTGGAAAATCTATAAAAGAAAAAAAAAAATCTTTATAAAATAATAATTGGATATGTTGAGTGAATTGTAAAATTAAAATTGAGGAATTATTTTTCCAACTAATTTGATGATTAGGGTAAAATTATGACATAACACTAACCAATCCAAACAAGAATTTGAGTCCATGTAGGATGTATTTTGTCCATGAATAAATAGTTGATCAATTCTATTTTATGTGATATTTTTCGATCAGTTAAAGCTAATTTAGATAATATATATCAATTCAATATTTAAAGTTTAATAAAAATATTATAAATCGCAATTCTTCTTATGTCAGCAATACGAAAAAAATTACAGTTTAAATCTCAAAAACAGAACACCACCCATATATAAAATGGGAAGGTGAGAATATTTCTTAAAGAATTTTTTAGATCTTGGACTTGTAGTTTGAGTTAGTCTTTTTTCAAACTAAAAATGATCGAAATTCTAGAGCACTTGAAAAAAAAATCAATTGTAGTAATTTTTTTTTTCATTAGTTTGGTATATGAAAAGGATATTTGCCAAAAGATCTTTAATTGTTATTAATTAATAATATTAGAGTAATAAAATCAACATAAAAAGTTTAGGAATTATGAAATTGATGTTGAATATATTTATGCCCGCTAATTATGATCTCTCTTTTGTTTTTGACTCTTTATGTTTTAAGACCCTTTTGTTTTGAAGTTTATATGTTTATGTGCATTAATAATGCAATTTTTTTTATTACTATTAAATTAATAATTTGACTTGTTAATTATTATTAAATACAATTAATTATTTGTATCAAACTTAACATAATTTTATTTATTTTTTAATTCTTCCCTAGGAGTTCATATCCTTGTTTGGTCCCTTGATAATTCAAACTTGAAAACTTAGGATTGCAGATGAGTGGTGTGCTTAATTAGGAGCGGAGTCACCTTCGGCTTGGAGGGTTCATCCGAATTGTCTTCGTAAAAAATTACCTATTTATATATAATTATATCTATATATAATAGATGTCAAGATCTTTCTGTTGGTCCCTATTTTTACTTATTCATATTTGAAAAAATTACACGAATAAATAAACATATACTAATTAATTAACTAATATAGCTATAAATTTGAATTAACTACGACTCGCATTAAATATCTAGCTATAATTATAGTTTGAGTTTTGTATAATTCGTATGATTTATACAAACGTTGTGTATAATTATACAAAAATTATGTACGAATCAAAGTGTATAGCAAAATATACAAACATTACGAATTGTATGACGAATTATAAAAACGTTGTGCATGAATTGTATAGAGAAATATACAAACGATATATAAAAATTGCGTATTATATGATGAAATTCTACAAATAAATAAATATTATGTGAATTATACAAATACCGCTATAACTATAGTTACAAAATGTAATTAGCCAAACGATAGTCATGAACCATAATTAAGGTATTTACGCTCTATTTTCCACTTTGATATAGTTAGTAAATTAGTTATGTACCATAGGCATGCATTATCAAGGATCACAAAATATAATATAATCTCAAAACTAATGAATGAACTTAGATTTTATCGTTTATAAGTTGGTGAACTAAACTTGCTACTCTACATTCTTTTTATAAAATAAATACTTGTACTTAATTAATTTATTTAATATTTATTACTAATATTATTCCAACTCCACCAACCTCACCAATGTCACTCCAGTTAGAGAAGTGCGTTTAACTGAATTTTCTCCAACAATAATATAACTTCAAATTCAAAGTCAAAAGTTTAGATAAGATCCTTAACTAATTTACTAAATTATTTTTAATTTAATAAAAGTAGACTAATTAATTTTTCTCTTGAGTATTGTGCATATTTTTCCCTTAATGTTAAAGAATAGTTAGAAATTCTAATATGGACCTTGCGATATATGAATACAAAATAGTTGAGCTTCAATATAAATATGAAACATCGTATAAAAATAATAATAATAAAAAATTAAAATAAAAATTTATCAAATAATTGACAAATAAAAAATTCTATTAACCCATCCAAAAATATAGATTCATGAGAAGCAAGTAATTTATTTTTAAACTCTATATATAAACATTTCAACATAAATTTAAGTGAATTTTTTGTAAATAACTTAGTCATAAAACTTGATAGGGTGAAATAATTATGGTTAAGGTAATTATATTATATAACTGTAGCAATAATAGTTACATTTGTATGATTCACTATCAATATATAAACCCATTTATGTAATTAGTGCCCAAGACAAATAGGCAAGTATATACAAATTCTTTATTTATACATTTAGAAATTTTTCAGAATCTATAGAAATCAAATATATCAACATGATAATTATATACAAATTAGGATAATCATATATAAAATTTAGATTTATAGAATTAGAAAATTATGGATTCATACAAATAAATTTTAAATTTATACAATTGGAAGCTTAATTAAACAAATCATGAACATGACCCATAGAAACTCGATCAAAACATTAATGGTGAGCAATAATATTTAAAATTATAGCTATAATAAATAACTTAAGTAATATAATTTACTTAATCGCATAATTTTTTTTAAACTTAACTATTATTGTATTATATAGTAACTTGATATACACAACAGTAATAATAACTTATCTAATAAAATTTCACAAAAAATAAAAAAACTATTTTCAAAAAATATTTGACATAAATATGTCTGCCCTAAAAGTAACTTAATATCATGTAAAAATTTCATCTTGTAAATCTACCTCAATTTTTCCCTTTGACTGATCAGCTGCTTAAGCCAACATTTGCCTCTTTTTTAATTTTTAGGGTCCCACTTTATATGTTATTATATATATGTTTAAGATTTAACACTTTTAGTGGCATGACATACTCAACTATAGCACAAAGTTCCTAGTTGAATTTGGTACTCCAATTTCAAAGTGGGACACCAAAGTATAATCCACATGAAAGCTACATCATATAATTATAAAAATATCTTTTCAATAAATAAATAAATAAAATAAAAGCTGATGATAAAAACTATGTTTTTGAGTTGGTTAGGGTTTGCACAAATAGATTTAATGGCAATAAATAAAACTTATTTTGAAGATTAGTTGAAAATGTGATGCAATCTTTCTTTGCTGGTACTTTAGATGAAAAGTTTGTACTCTATATATTATGGTGAGGACTAGTTATATTAATGAACAAAACCATGCAGGCCTTTTAGTGTAGTAGCTCAAAGTTTTTAAAAAAATTTAATTTAGTGATTTTTGGATTTTTCCTTTTTAACGGTGTTGTGACGTTTTCTTTTTCTTTAAAAAAAAAAATTTGGGCATAAAGCATTTGGCAAGGGAAGATTTTGTAACAATACATTTTAAGATGAGAAGTCTTACATTGACAATACACAAAAGAGATGTTGGATATATAAGTAAACATGTCTTACCTATTAGTAATGCATTTTAAAGCCGTATGCGCCTATATCCACAACGGATAATATCACTAGCGGGCTGGATCGTTGTAGATGGTATCAAAGCCACTTGCAAACCTCAGCAAGAACGTTGAGTCCATAGAAGGGGTATATGTAAAATCCTTCTTAAGATGAGAAGTCTCACATCGGCAAAACATACGAGAGATGTCGGGTATATAAATAAATATTTCTTATCTACTAGTGACGTAGTTTAAAGCCATGCGGGCCTAGGTCTAAAACGGATAATATCATTACCGAGCTGAGTCGTTACAGATTAGCATACATCTTAGGGCTTCGTTCGTATTAAGTAATTTTGGCTTAGACTGTATATGAAATTCAATAAACAGATACAAGATTATAATTTTTTAATTAAGTAAATCGAGCGAGTTGTGTTAGAATTTAAAATTCAAAATCCAAAATCATAATATTCCAATCTTGGATTCACCTGTGATAAAAAATAGCTTGCAGAACTTATATCAATTTGTGTGACCTAATGATTAATGAAGTAAGTTAAAAGTCATGAAATCTCAAATACAAATACTAGTGAAGGTAAAACACTAGATGATTTTTTTTATTTGTCCAAGCTTTGTTGAACGTATAGATTAGTTATCTCGGAGTACTTGTGCAAGTGCGAATAGCAAATACTTCATAAAATTAATCGAGTTACACACTAGTTCACTCATATACTATGATTACATAAAAAAAATAGTAAAAACATTATAATTTGTACAATGGGGATATGTTTGAACACAAATTTTGAAGAGAGTTTTGACTTTTTATGAAGTTATGTTTTCAAAAAAGACAAATCTTTGTTATATGTGTGAAGAACGTGGGGTTCTTGTCAACATAAACTTTTCACTTTTCATTAATTTAAGATTATGAAAATAACATATTTGTCCTTGCGATATAAAATTAAATAATGCATTTCACGAGTATGCAAAGAATGATCACGATCAAATATAGTTTGAATTATGTGAAATCTAATAGAAATAACAGGTTATATAGAATAAGAAGTCATCAGATGAACTTATATTCTTTTTTTCTCTTTATTTGTAGCTTCAAATTATATTGACTTGATAAAATTTTGCAAGTAATTCTACCACACTTAAAAAATGATCAGTTTTGCAAAACAAACATTTAAAATGAGGAAAAAAAATTTAAATATCAAACCCAAAATATACTTTTTGCACAAATTATTCGAGGTGAGGCAAGTCTTAACCTATGATACGCTGCTTGGGAGTGGACTATGGGTCCAAGAAGACTGCAGCAGATCTGTATTTAGTCTGGGCCTAAGAAGCCCAAGCCCATTTCTTGTTGGACTGCTTAGCCCATTCTCTAATTTATCAATATATTCATATATTTATATATAGGAGAATTTTCATAACTAACCTAGGTTTGAAATTTATTATAGTCAAATAACTATATGACATAACTTTGGCTATGTTACCTGGAGGGAGGAAGAGAGACGAATTGTACGTGTATATCTGTCAAATAATTGTATATGCATATATATTTGTACATCTGACAAGTGAGATGGGGAGAGGGAGGAGAGAGACAAGCAAAATCAAGCAAGGGAGAAGAGAGGCGAGCGAGAGAGGACAGACTGCAGAAAGTAGATATAGATGAATTGTATATGTGTATCTATCGAATTGACTATGTATATCTATCAAAATAATTATATATGCGACTGATATATATATATATCTACCTGGACAAAAAATAATAATAAAATCTTAATTATAACTATAAATTATAACTTTTTAAAATTATAATTATATAATATAAATACATATTCATTTGATATTCACCTAGTTACTATTATTTTTCCATCACAAAATTGTTCCATAGAGATCAAATCTTGGATAATTGAGCTCGAGTCAACTTTAAGTCAAAGGACCCACCAATTGAATCAGGCTCTGAAACAAACATATAGCTTAGTAACATGCACATACAAAAAGATTTGTACTTACTATCATCTTCTACAACTCGCATGATCTCTCTTTCAATTCAATACAAGATAAGTGGCAAATCGCATTACGATGAACG
>JAOTQJ010000007.1:4523858-4544339 GCA_025642045.1 Solanum sejunctum
GGTGATATTCAAAACTGCAACAACTACAGAGGTATCAAGTTGTTAAGTCACACTATGAAGGTATGAGAGAGAGTCGTAGAGAGAAGGGTGCGTAAAGTAGTATCTATCTCAGAGAATTAATTTGGTTTCATGCCTGGGCGGTCGACGACTGAAGCAATTCATCTAGTTTGGAGGTTAGTGAAAAAATATAGGGATCATAAGAAAGACCTTCATATGTTGTTCATTGATCTTGAGAAAGCGTACAACAAAGTCCCTCGGGAGGTCTTATAGAGGTGTTTAGAGGCGAAAGGTGTCCCTGAAGCTTATATCAGGGTGATTAAGGACATATACGATGGAGCTAAAACTCGGGTAAGAACGGTGGGAGGTGACATAGAGTATTTTCCTGTTGAGTTGGGACTCCATCAAGGTTCAGCGTTGAGCCCTTTCTTGTTTGTCGTGGTGATAGACGAGCTGACGTGATCATTACAGGAAGAGGTACCTTGGTGTATGCTTTTTGCAGACGACAAAGTATTAGTTGATGAGTCTCAGACTAAAGTTAATGACAGGTTGGAGGCTTGGAGACACGCTCTGGAGTCCAAAGGATTCAAATTGAGCAGGTCCAAAACTGAATATTTGAAGTGCAAATTCAGCGTCGACAGGGAGGAAGCATACTCCGAGGTGACACTTGCCACTCAACTTATCCCCAAGAGGGATAAGTGTAAGTATCTGGGATCCATCATCTATAGTAGTGGCGATATTGATGATGATGTCACACATCGTATTGGGGCAGCATGGACTAAATGGAGGTTGGCCTCGGGAGTATTGTGTGACAAAAATATACCATCCAAACTCAAAGGTCAGTTCTACAGAGCGGTGGTTAGACCTGCATTGTTGTATGGGGTGGAATGTTGGCCTATTAAAAATATACATATTCAGAAGATGCATGTCGCAGAAATGAGGATGCTAAGATGGATATGTGGGCACACCAAAAGTGACAAGGTTAGGAATGAGGCAATTTGGGATAAACTGGAGGTGGCCTCAGTGGGCGAAAAGATGAGGGAAGCGAGACTACGTTAGTTCGGACATGTGCAGCGAAAGTGTATCGATGTGCCTGTTAGGAGGTGCGAGAGATTAGTTATGGGTGCTTCTCGGAGAGGCAGAGGTAGACCGAAGAAATACTGGGGGAGGTGATCAGACAAGACATGGCGGAACTCAACCTCACTGAGGACATGACCTTAGATAGACAGAAATAGAGGTCACGAATTAGAGTAGCAGGCTAAATTCTTCTTCTTCCTATTCTTCCCCTTCGTCTTCCTTTATTACTAGTAGTTGTTTTATTTTAATACTCTTTTTCCTTTCCATTTCAGTATATGACGTATATGTATTAGTTTTAATATATTTACATACTATCATGTGTTGATCATCGTTAGTCGCACCTGTTGTACCTTTCCCTTCCCCCTTCCTCCTTCCCTTACATTTTATTTTGTCATATCTAGTTCTCTCTACTTATGGGTTTTGAGCTTAGGGTCTAGGAAACAACCTCTCTACTTCTATGAGGTAGCGATAAGGTCTGCGTACAATTTACCCTCCCCAGACCCACTTGTGGGATATTATTGGGTATGTTGTTGTTATATCTGGTATATCTATATCTTCTCTCATTATTGAATATGTCATCTTCTTTCTCTTTCAATTGTAATCACTAAATCGAGTTTTATGATAAATAATTATGTCATCGAAGATCAAGTTATTTCATAGTTATTGTATAAGAATTAAATAATAATAATAATAGAATTATTTAATAAATATATTTTCATTCCTACATGTTTGATTCATTTGATTAGAAATAAAACACTTGAAAAAGAGAAAAATGACATTATCTAAACATGAGATCGTAATTTCAAAATTCTTATACTACCTAAAGCATATTTCTACAAATATAACACAATTATGAGACAAAAAATTCTTTTAGTAAATACCTAATAAATAAAAATATTATTTTTAACATAAATAAAATAATCCTTTCGAACTTAGCAATCCACGATATGAACCCATAGTACCATAACTATTGGCAGATAGTGTGAGCTGGACTTGATAGAAAATTAAATTAAAACTTAAAAATTTAAATTAAACAAAATACTTGAATAAAGATTTTTTTAAATAAATAAATAAATTATGTGAAATGAAATAAATTTATCCTTCATTGATAGTTGAGATTAAACAAGCGGATTGATAACATTTTTTTGCATGGAAAATATCAATCAGCCGCCCAACGATCAATATAAAAGTATATATTAAAATAATATAATTTGATTCGATTTGATTCTGAGAGAATATGATAATATAAAAATTGAATGAGTGGTTGAAAAATTATAAATTCTGATCTAAGTTGGACCAATCTTGATATTCATGAATTTATAAATTCCATGAAACCTACACAACACACAAAAATGGCGGAAAATGCCAAAAAGCTGCATATTGCAGTATTTCCATGGCTAGCTTTTGGCCATATGATTCCGTATTTAGAGCTCTCAAAGCTTATCGCTCAAAAGGGTCACAAAATTTCCTTCATTTCAACTCCTAGAAACATCGACCGTCTCCCAAAACTTCCACCAGATCTCGCCCCCTTTCTAAATTTCGTCAAACTTCCGATGCCTCACGTAGAAAAGTTACCGGAAAATGCAGAAGCTTCCATCGATGTACCTTATGAACAAGTCAAATACCTCAAACTTGCTCAAGATAAACTCGAAGAATCCATGGCTAAGTTTCTCGAAGATTCAGCTCCTGATTTTATATTCTTCGATTTTACTTCTTACTGGGTCCCTTCGGTTGCTTCCAAATTCAACATTCCGTCGGGCTATTTCAGCATATTCATCGCCGCGTTTCTGGGTTTCGCCGGACCTGTCCCGGGATTGAACAATGATTATGAAATTCGAAAGACGCCGGAGGAATACACCGTTCCCCCAAAATGGGTGCCGTTTCAAACCACTGTTGCTTGGAAGCTTTTCGAAGTTTCGAGAATCTTCGAAGCTTCCATACAGGGCGAAGAAGAGAACATTGCTGATATTTCTCGTTTCTATAAATCTGTTGAGAAGTGTGATTTTTTGCTTGTGAGGAGTTGTTCAGAATTCGAAGCAGAATGGTTGAAAGTGGTGGAAGATATTAACCGGAAACCGGTTTTCCCGGTGGGCCAACTTCCGACAACGACGTATGAAGATGACAGCACGAAGATCGATGCATGGACAGAGATGAAACAATGGCTTGATAAACAAGAAAAGGGGAAAGTAGTTTACGTAGCATTTGGGAGCGAGGCAAAACCGAGTCAAGACGAGCTCACTGAGTTATCACTCGGGTTAGAGCTTTCCGGGTTGCCATTTTTCTGGGTTTTAAGAACTAAAAGAGGAGAATCTGATGATGAATTAATTCAATTACCTCAAGGATTCGAAGAACGAACGAAAGGAAGGGGAATTGTGTGCACAAGTTGGGCACCACAACTCAAGATACTGAGTCATGACTCTGTGGGTGGATTTTTGACTCATTCTGGATGGAGTTCAGTGGTTGAGGCAATACAATTCGAGAAGTCATTGATTCTCTTAACATTTTTGGCTGATCAAGGGATAAATGCTAGGCTGTTGGAGGAGAAGAAGATGGCGTATTCGATACCAAGAGATAATCAGGACGGATCGTTCACTCATGACTCCGTGGCTAAGTCACTGAGGTTGGTACTCGTTGAAGAAGAGGGTGAAATATACAGGGAGAAGGTTAAAGAGGTGAAAAAGCTCTTTTGTGACAAAATAAGACAAGATAATTATGTGGACGATTTATTATGTTATCTTCAAACTTATCACAAGAATATAATATGAAAAGGGGAGAAAAAGTTGGGTTAGCTTTGATTATTTAAATAATATTGATGTGGGATTTATCATCTTTTGTTGAATTAAAATTATGGTATTTAAAATTTATAAGTATTTTATTGGTTAGTAGGTCATATTACATATTTAATATAAGTAAAAGAACACTTCCTAATCATACTCTGGCAACCTTAGGTAAGACAGAGTTTGAATTTTTTTGGGTGATAGTGAAAAAGTTAACAGATAAATCACTTTTACTTTATTTTGCAGAATCATACATGAGATTTTCACCTCATACGGCTTCTCGTTTAATTCTTTCGAATTCATTGGATTCTTGTTCGCGTTCGAGAATCCCCCTTCTTTCACTCCGCCTCGAAGAGTAACTAGGACCAATTTAGTCACATTTTCATGTTTCAATTGAATACTGTCCATTTTTTATTATTCTCCACGGATAAAATTATTCTCTTTACCAAACATATGTGGATCCAATCACGATCTTCTTACCCTTAAAAGAAAAAATTATTTACAAGCGTGGACCTTATATATTAATTTTATTCTTCTATTTTTAACTATTCACCCATTTGATAGAGTGGAAGTATGTAACTGTATGTATACTCAATGGTATCAAAGAGAAAGAGGTAAACACTATCAAATTATTATTTGATATCATTAAAGTATATAAAATTCTGATAAGAGAGAAGCAATATCTTAGTAAAAATATTACTCAATTACTCTTTTATGTAATTAAAGTATATAAATTCTAATAGTCTCATCAAGGAGCGAGAAGCACAGAGTGCTTCAAATAACATATTATTGGTTACGACTTGCTACTATTAGAGCTAAACTTTGATAGTATCAAGAATGAAGAAGCAATAGTTTAGTATAAGTAATAGTCATTTACTCCTAAATATCATTAGAATAATATATATACACTCTATAGGCATCAAAGAAAAATATGCAGTGTTTCAGTGAAAAGACTCTTAAATTAATGTTTGATATCATCAAAGTATATAAATATTATTGAAATTATTAAAAATGAGAAAACAGACTCCACTTGTGGGATATCACTGGGTATGTTGTTGTTGTTGTTATAAAAAATGAGAAAGCAATAAGAGCAATCGATAAAGAGAAAAAATTCAAATTCTTTTTACTTTTTCAGCATTTTGTGCCTTAAATTTTATCCACCAAAACTTATATGAATAAAAAAAAACTCTAGATATTTATTCGTTAAATCACATTCTTAAGTGCAAACCTTTATGCGAAAGGAAAAGGTTTAGTACAAAGTATTAACTATTACATTATCGATAATTTTTTTTAAATAGATTATATTATCTTTTATTATTACATAATAATAAATAAAAATAAAATTAAAAAATATATTAAAATAATAAAATAATCACACCAAATGATATAATACATTATAAGCCTTAGTCATGAAGCAAATAAGCATGGCTCGACCAAAAAAGTCAAAGCAAACAATTACAAGCGTAATGCCGTGTTTGGATAAACATTTTGACACTATGGAAAATGAAGGAAAACAAAGTAAAGAGGTCAAACATTTTTTTTATTTAGAAAAAAAATTTGATTTGTGATAAAATTAAAGTGGAATTTTACTCAAAATTTAAACAGTGTTTGAAGATAAATTTTTAAAATTTGATTAAATCAAATTTTATGGTCAAATAAATTTTTTAAAAATTTTAATATAATATCTATGGTTAAATAGTTATTTAAAGATAATTTTTAAAAATTTAGTTCAAAATCTATATATGTTCAAACATATATTTAAAGAAATTTTTAAAAAAATTTATCCAAAATTATAGTCAAATAGATATTTAAAATATAATTTTATTATAATCACATAAATATTTAAAGAAAAAATATTTAAAATTTAACTAAAAATTCACAATCAAATGCTAACTAAGTTATTTTAGAAAAAATTAAAATCAAATTAAAAAGAAGAGTAATTTTTGAAAAACTTTCCAAAAGAAAACTTTGAAAATCTCACCTCAAAAGAACGGAATATCTAAAATTTAGGTTAAAAAATATGTAGTAATGGAATTGACCATGGACGAAAAAAGCAAATTACTATATTGTAGTGTTAGAATAAAAATTTTTATCAAAAAATACATTATTTATTATATGCATATAAAAGAATTTAAATAGGCATGTTTATCTCATATAACATTTTATATGAAAAATATGTATCCAACATGACACTGTGTGTGTATTATATCATATAGAATAAATATACTTATTTATTTAATTTTATATAAATTTAATTATCTAATTATATATGTTATAATTTAAAAGATATAAATGTCAATTGAAATGAAATTTAAAAAATATATTTATAAATTGTGTCTATATTTTCAAGAAAATAAAAAGATAAAAGTAAAGTAAATTATTTCTTATATATATATTTGTTAGTTATAATTTAAAATGCAACAGGAAAACTCGAGCAAAGTTAGTCATTCATCAAAGGTTTCAATTTGAGTTTCATTGAATATGAAATTATTTTTATAAAAAAGTATTTTACTCTCAATATAAAATTTATCAATATAAATTTAAATATTAAATATTAAGTTTAAAAAATAAAAATAATCTCGAATTCAAGTCTCTTTGGATGCAAATCATTTTGATATGAAGCATTTTACCCAATATTAAGTTTTCTGATGTAAATTCAAATTCAGTCATGCTCCCATACGAGGGGATCACCGGCGTAAAAAAAAGACCCACATATACAGAGAGATTCTTAATACATTTCTTTAGCACCACTACACTTTTTTGTCAGCAGACACCGCCGTCCTCCTCCTCCTCCCGCCGGCGAAAAGCTTAGGAGTTTAGTTGACATAGTTTAGAAACTCTCTCTATACCACAATTTTATCAAAATTGGTCACTAGAAAAAGCTCAAGGTAGGCGATCAATGAGCAACCAAAACTACCACCGTCCGCCGATCAAAAGGGGCGGCGGAGCCAGCGGAAGCAGCGGCGGCGGAGATACAACAACAGTACTCCAACTGGGTCAAGTTCATTTCCGTTTACTCTGCCACGTCAGCACAGCTGGCGGAGTCATAGGAAACTCTGGAGGTTTAATTAGGCAGCTGGAAGCTCAAACCGGGTGCAGAATCCGGTTTGAAGAACCGTTACCCAATTGCCATGAACGGGTTGTGAACATCATTGGGGATTCAGTTATGGATAGGAAAATCGGGGTAAGCTATGACGGTAGTACCGAGGAGGTTGAGTTAGTGGAAGTTTCTAGAGCACAAGAAGGGTTGATTCGGGTTTACGAAAGGGTTTTGCAGGTGGAAGGGAATGGTGGAGCAGTTGGGTGTAGATTGCTTGCAATTTCTGGTCAAATTGGAGCTTTAATGGGGAAAGGTGGCTTAGTTGTGGATGGTATAAGGAAAAGTACAGGTGCTAAGATTAAGGTTTTGACGAAAGAGCAGCTTCCAGCTTGTGCTAACCCAGAAGAAGAATTGATTCAGGTAAGGGCATTTATCTATTTGGAGATGTTGGCATTAGTCTTTTCGTTCAATTAGTGATTGTCACAAGTTATTGAGTACTGAAATGAAATGGAGTAGAATGATTATAGAAGATAACAACAACATACCTAATGGAATCCCACAAGTGACTAATGGGGTTGGGGGAGAGTAGAGTATACACAGACTTTATCCCTACCTCGTAAAAATAGAAAATGAATATAGAGTATTTACATAGAAATTCCAACTGGTTTGAGATTGAGGCGTCGTTGTTGTATTGACATTTCAAGTTGCTTTCAATAGTGAGTGTTTGCTATTGAAAGAACTCTCTTAGAGAACTCCTAACTTGTCACAAATTTTCGAGTACTGAAATGAAATAGAGTAGAATGAAATATAGAAGATAACAACAGCAACAAGCCAACAACAACATACCTGGTGTAATTCCACAAGTGGTGCGTGGAGAGGACATAGTGTATGCAGACCTTACCCCTACCTTATAAAGCTTGAGAATTTGGAACGAATATAGAAGATTTTTTTTCAGAAATGCCAACTAGTAAGATTGAGGTTTCGTTATTGTAATGACATTTCAAATAGCTTTCAACAAGTTAGTGTAATGTGTTTACTGCTGACAAAGTTGACTAGAAAAAATATGAAATATTAGATCAATGGTGATAATCTTTTCATTAGAGTCTAGTGAGAATGATAATAAAGTGTGGTTTTGATGGAAGGATTCCTCCCGTTGACCTTTTGCCTTACAGTGGGATGCAGATGGAATATCGTAAATTTAGTAATCTTTGAGGTAAATCAAAGTCCTTGATATAGCTGCCGCATGTTTGACAGCCGCACCAAAAAGCAACAATGAAAAAGAATGGAGGAAAAACTTAGTGTGTGAATTGACGTGGGAGTTGTGAAAGACAGTTATTACTTGTTGAGGTGAAATGAAGGGGTTACTAGATCTGGGAATGGGCTTTTTCTTTGTTCTCAAAGGAAGAGACAGTGTTGGAGAAGCATGTCACAACTTTTGCATCCTTTTATACTATTTTCTTGTGTTCCTTTTTTCTTTTGTTCTTATGGCATTATTTCTTTTCGCCA
The DNA here is from genome assembly GCA_025642045.1 of Solanum sejunctum. Lineage (NCBI taxonomy): Eukaryota > Viridiplantae > Streptophyta > Magnoliopsida > Solanales > Solanaceae > Solanum > Solanum sejunctum. Next base: position 4,532,256 of record JAOTQJ010000007.1, read on the forward strand.
ACTTGGTTTATGTCTCATGTAGTGTAGAGTATGTTGACAAATCAGAAAGGAACTCCTTACTCTGTCATTTTTTTTTCCAAGTTTGATGGAATATTGAGATACATTCACATGTGGCAAATGAAGTGATTTTCTATATAGGGGAAAAATATGCATTTGATTTGTTTAAATGCAGATAATGGGTGTAACGATTGCTGTAAAGAAAGCATTAGTTCATGTTTCTCGGCGTCTTCAAATTTGCTTGCCAGCTGAGAGATTTACAGCCCACGTTACTTCAAAAGGAGCATCCCATGATCAACCAGCGGACTTTCCTATGGATACCAAATCCTCAATGCAACCTTTACCAAGAAGTGCCGTCAATCATTCTTCAGTAGCCCATCCATTGTCATCTGATGTTGATAGAGTTTTGAATCTGGATGCTGACTGTGCTCAAAGAAAAGTAGTCTTTAGATTGCTTTGCTCTTATACTGCTGCTGGAGGTGTGATTGGTAAGGGCGCCAATATTGTCAAAGCTCTAGAGAATGATACTGGAGCTTCTATAAAGTTCTCCACTCCAGCAATACGGGCAAAAGAGCGTGTGGCTATCATATCTTCGCTTGAAGTTCAGTGACTGTCATTGCTTCCTCATTATTTAACTTCTATTCATGCAATTTTTTCCTTTGTGCTTCATTGATGACACTTTGACAGGTATTTACAAATGCTGTCTTCTCTAACTGTTTTGAGATCTTCTTTAGACCCGGAAACCATTGTACTCGCCTGCACAAGTTGCCACAGTTCGAGTGTTTGAAAGAGCTGTAGAAGTTATCTGTAAACACGGACACATTAAGGCTGACTCAATAAGTGCAAGAATTTTAGTTGGGCCGCATGAAATTAAATGCCTCCTTGATGAAAGGGGAATAGTTTCATCAGATATAGGTTCAGCAATGGGGGTTGAAGTACAGCTATTGGATGCAGAGAATTCTCCAAACTGTGCTGCAGAGAATGAAAAAATTGTGCAGGTACGAGCGTAAACTACTGCTTTGATCTTTATGAATCAAACTAGTGACAGTTCTATACTTTCTTAATGTATTTTTTGGCTATAAATAAGTAAATTTTAATTTGCCTCCATGTTAACCAATAAGAAAATTGGAAAAGAACAGTGTAAAATGTATGAGTAAATCTCAAATACAACAATCTCAAATTGGAGAATTAGGAATAAAAAAGTATTACCAATCCTGCTACACTTGTATCTTGTAATGGTGTTATAGCAAATATGTTCAAGTCTTATCAAGAGTTTCGTTACGGTTGATTGTATTTTATGAGCATCAGCATATACTGGTTTAAATAAGGAAGTTGTGACGACAATTAACCACATGTATTTGAAACTTTAATTTTTACTTGTGCCGAACAATATAAAGATCTTACACTTTGGATATGGTGGATTAACTTTATACAATCAAGTTCTCTGTATATTCATTAAAATGTACCAAATGCAGTTTAAGCATATTCATCATAATGTACCAAATACAAGTAAATTATCTGCATACTCCTGTCTTTGTGGTTTACATACTTCAGCTGTATTCAAAACATCAAAACCAAGTGAAAATCTTAATTGTTACATAACTTCTAAATTTTGTCGTAGCAGTCAAATACTAAAACAACTATAACTTAACCCCAAGCTAGTTGTTGTAGGCTACACTAAGCCCCACTATCCATTTTTCTCGATTTGAACCTAGGGATGGCAATGGGTCGAGCGGGTACAGGCGGGTTAAAGCTATGCGGGGAGGGTGGATGCAAGGCGGGTTGCAGTAACTATTTTTATAATTAATGTGGGGCGGGGTGGGGCGGGAGGGTTGCGGGTTTAAAGAACCAAATAGGATCTCGAAGAAAATTAAATCTTTGTAATTAGTAAAAAATCAAGGATATAAACTTTTTATAGTAAGTATTGACTTTAATTATAATTTCTTTTCTAAAATTTAAACTATACATGTCCGGTAAATTGTTAGTTATTGAAATTTTAATTAGAAACTTGTAATTAGCTATTAAGAAACAATTGTTGAAATGTTAAATAGAAACGGTTAATTAGTTATTGAGATGTTAATTGGCGAAAAATGAAAAAAAAATCGTTATTTTTCATATTAAATTCAATTAAAAAAATAAAAGAACTTAAAAATTTATGCAGGGGGATTGAAAATGAAAAAAAAAATCATGCGGGACGGGGCGGAGCGGTTTAAAAATTTTGCAGATTGAGCTCAACCCGTCCCGCCCCGCCGCATTGCCATCCCTATTTGAACCTGTTTCATTCACTACTAATCAAATATTGGCTGTAGTTTATTATGTATGAAGAGAAATATGGTTGAGATAATTTAACACCAGTAGGTGATCATGTTAAGATTGTTTCACTTATTACGCCTGGGTCCCATAATAGTGAGTTTACTCTAGGGATTGACATTGCTTCCCTACTTGTTTTATTCTAGTTATGGACTAGCTAATCAATACAATCCAAGGAGCTCCCATGGTATATGTTGTTTGCGGATGATTATATGTTAGTTGATGTAACTAGCAGAGGTGTCAACCAAAAGCTATGGAAAAGTACGTTAGAGACTAAGAGTTTTCAGATAAATGGAAATAAGACTGAATACATGCATTACAGGTTTAGTCAGCATGAGAGGAGAAAAGTTGAGGTGAGACTAGGTAGGGTTGCAGTGCAAAAATGCAAACAATCTAGGTATCTAGGCATGTTGTTACAAGAGAATGGAATGATAAATGTTACTCATAGGATTGAAACTGGATGGTTGAAATGGAGAAGTGCCACCAGAGTGTCGTGTGATGGAAGGCTACCTACCAAAGTGAAAGGTAAGTTCTATAGAAGTTAGAACAACTATAAGATCGACTATGATATATGGTAGTAAATATTGGGCTGCTAAAGTCCAACATATCGACAAGATGATTGTTGCGCAGATGTGGATGCTAAAATGGATGTGCGGTAATACCATTTAGTACTGATCACATCCATCAAAAGGTGCAAGTAGAACACACTGAGGATAAGATGCGAGAAGGTTGCTTGAGATGAGTTAGACATGTTCTTTGTTGACCTATAGATGCCCTGGTCCGTAAATGTGAAACTATGGTAAGTGAAGGTGTTAAAAGGGGATGGGTTAGAGCTAAAATTACATGGAAGGAACGGGTCTCAAAAGACTTGCAATTGCTTGGTACCATACAAACTTAGCTAAAGATAAGACACAATGGAAGAAAAAGATCCATATAGGTGATATCTGCTAGTTGAGGATAACTTTTGGACTCGTATAGAACTTCTATTATAAGTATTATTTATATATATGTTTAACATATTTTTTACTTTTATTTTATTTATTTATTTATTAGGATTATGATACGAGCTTAAATGACGAAATGATATCATGGACCCCAACTTATTTGGGACCGAGCATAGTAGTTCTATAGATAACTTCTCAATTTTTTCAAGCTTCTGTGACATGTCATCCTGCTTTCAATTTCATAAAAAGGAAAAACAAGAAGTCTATCTTGCTTCAATTATGGCAACATCCAGATAATTGCACACATCATACTTGTCACTGTAACCATGATATTTACACTTATCTTGCTAGATAAAGTTCAAACCTAGAATTAAATTCTATCTTCAATGTTCTTTCTTTTGGTGCTTCCAAAGTTCATGCATTTGAAGTTCAGAAACTTAAGGTAAATTGCATTAATCCAAGTTGCAATAATTTGAGGTTTTTCCATGGATCTAGTTTAATGTCTCCTGTTCTTGCATGGGAGTTCTTGTTCCTGTTTGAGATGAAGTCACAGATCAGTCATTCCAACTACCCATAACCAGTGTCTTTAAACTTGAATTGGGAAGCTTACAAGATGCTGGTTTAACTAATGAGGCCATTTGTCTCATGCCAACTATATAAATTCCGGAACCAACCACCAAATGATCCCTAAGCGTACTGTTAATATTCTTCTTTTAAGGTAGTTTCTTCATTGCAAAATGGATGTCTATAGTTGATTTGTTACATGTACTAACTAAACACAACCACCATGCCTGAATCTCAAGCTAGTTGGATTTTACTGTTTGTGTGCACATGAATTCTCATGGTTCATGTTGCAATTTTTGGAGTACTAGTAGTAGTAACATTTTTTACTGACACAAATTTCTAGCAAGAATAGATGACTCTAGACCTAAACCTTGATCACAAATAATTGCTGTCCCATATATGGATTGTTTCTTGTATTATGCCCTTTAATGCAACTTTTGACTATAAGATATTCTTGTGTTCATTTTTGCTTTTTCACAACTGGATGATAAAGGCATTATTCTGCAGATCATTGGCGAGCATGATAACGTGAGGAGTGCCCTTCTTCAACTTACTGGTAGGCTGAGGGAGTTGGTCTTTTCTAGCTTGGTTTCTGCAGGAGCAGTATCTACAAACTATTCTTGTTCTTCGCGCTCCCAGAGCAGTCAACCTGAATTTGGTACTAGTATGCCTTCTCAGTCGGATAACTTGTCCAGCTTTTCTTCACTTTACCAAACGGATCACCTTGGTTTTGGACCAAATCTTGGTGGTCCTCATAAATTGCTCAAGGACAAACAGGTTTGTAAGCTGTATCCTATTTGCTTATGGGGCTCACTCCCTCCTCATCTACTTTGTCTAGAACACCTCTTAGTGATGTTTATTAATTTTATTCTTTTGATAAAGCCTCTTGAGGATATTTAACGTTTGAAAAATATAGATTGTGCAGTCCATGGATAGATTGAATAGCAAAAAGGGGAAGCCGGTCAAAAAAAGCATGGGTGGCTGGAAGAGTTCTCATGGTGGACCTGAGAGTAGAAGGTTTGAATTCTGACTGGCACATACGACTATTAGTTCTTTTTTATTGGAGGTAATGGTCAAAAACACGGTCGAAGTATCACATTTGTTTTGAGTTCCCTACTTGAACTATCATATGATCACTTTCCTACTTGAACTATCATGAACTATTATTAAAGCGCACCTCAACTATCAAATCTTCCCTTTTCCCAGCTGAAATATCACCATCGTTCAGATAAGAAAAGTGAACAACTGAGAGTTGAGGTGTTCCAATAAACATTTAATGGTAGTTCAGGTAGGAAGCTCACAAATCTAATGGTTCAGATATGAAACTCAAAAAACTGGAATACTGTTGGTGTATTTTTGACCTTCCACTCCTTCCTTATGTTGTCTTATATGGACAAGTTGATACCTGACAATTCTCTTCCACAAGCGTAAAACTTAAGTCAAAGAAAACATGTGCTAGATCTTATTCCGTGGAGGCTATATATACCTGCTTTGTGATGTTTCTTGCTCTTTCATTGGCTGAGCAGGATGGATGAGAATGAGGCGGCAAACAAAACCGTCATGATAAATGTTTCAAAACAAAAATTTGATTCTGTTTATGGCGAGAATGGTTCCAATTTGACTCGACTGAAAGAGGTAAATTCAACACCCTCCTAAAAAGGAAAGGAATAATAGAATAAAGTAAAAGGAAGAGAGGGAAACAGATGAAAGCAACAGAATGCAAAGGGGAAGGTAACAAAAGATAGGGAAGAGAACTAGGATGAATAGATATGATTCTGAGCCCAAAGTTTTTTCTTTTAAGGGTGTCATAGAACTTGCATTACTATCAGCAGGTTAAGTTTAGCTGATTGCATCTGTTTTCGATGTTATGGATTAGATCTCTGGAGCCACAGTCATCCTACAAGATCCAGGTCACGGAGAATCTGATGGAAAGGTGATCATCTCCGGTACACCTGAACAGATCCAGATGGCAGAAAGCCTTCTTCAAGCCTTCGTCTTCCTGTAATCAGAACCACCAGCGCTCCGTGACATAGACTGACCTGAGTATAGATGTTACCTTATATGTCGATAAGAGTATTTCTTCGTCATTAGGATATGGTGCAGTCGGTGACCTGTAAGTATGCATGCTCCATATATATGTTGTCTAGCTGCTTGCTTCGGAAACTAGACGTTATACTAGTGTCTTTGTGTTACATTATAGTTTTCAATCAAGCTTAGTAGTGCTGAACAAGAAAGCACTTGATACAAAGTTAGTTGAGCTAATATGTGGCACTAGGCATGGTGTACTGTCCTTAATAGAAGCGGATTCAGAACTTAAACTTGATGAGTTCAACATGTAAAACTCTTAGCACTGACTGAAATTATGTTTTAAGACTTGTTGAAATGCTAGTGATTTTTAACACATGTATCCATGCTTTGTGTTGAAAGTACTGAGTTCAGTCGAACCACGGAACTGATGCTCCATTTGTGATGACTTACAAATCTTACTTTGTTTACAAACGGACGATTTTTTCGATAAAAAACACAAATATTTAATTACGAACAAAAGTAATTTGAAGGACAGATTAGAAGAATATTACTACTATATCTAAACACCTTGGAACAGACACGTCAATGGTAACTGCTTTTATGAAAAAAATTAATTAGGGGCAATATTGTAAATTCATAGCTGTAACAGTAAAAAAATAATTTATAGAAATGACATAACCAAATCAAGCAACTAAAGTAAATACATTAATCAATAGTTGCATGCTTAAGCAGTTGTATTTTTACTTCATTTGTAATAGTTAATGGTTATTTTTGGCCCTTTTTTATTTGCGTCAAAAAGGGGTATTTTTTATTCAAAAATATAACTAATGGGTATTTTTGAACTAAAAATTTAATGAAGGAGCATTTTTGAACATAGCCCAACATAGAAATATTTTTGCTCCATTTCAAATGATTCAGGGTATGTTTGGCCCATTTTCCAACTATTTATTTGTTTGTGAATTTGTAATGGTCTACAAAAGGCAATATTTTTCCTTTGCATTGGAAAAAATCAGATTACTCTTTGTCAAATCCACTTTATATTATAATATATCTTGAAATTAAACCAATAATTTCTTATTTTTACAACACTTTTCTACATTACTACTACATGATTAATGACACTAATATACACTACTACCACATAGTTTAGAGAATTTCACTTCTTTTTCGCAGAGCAGAAGCTTTAGTACACCGAGCTTGTCCTGACCCTTTTTCGGTTTAGAGATTTAGTTTACTACCAAAGCTTCTTTCGGCCTTCCCAATAATGTTAGAACTGTAGCAGATATATGTCTTGATGATAAACCAGCTGCTTCAATTTGATCAACTGGTGAACCATGATCAATGTATCTATCTGGAAGTAACATTGACCTCAACTGCAAATATTCAACATTTAAAAAAATGAAAAATAGTAAAAAAAAAATTATAATTTTTGAATTTGTTTGGTAGAAACATGTGAAATGTATGGTTAACGCAATATCGAAAGTTTTGTAAGGAGATTGGAGTAGGCTATGACAAAAGTCGTTTTCCATGGACCTAAAAGATGATTTCCGGTATTAATTGGTGGATAAAAAGGAAAATATCTTTTTACGATTCATTTTATGTCTCTTAGTTACCTTTCTTTTCGGTCTGTATAAAAAAGAGAATGTCATGTTTTATGTCTGGTAGCTCCTTAACTCTAACATACCATGTGACATGTTTGATACCATAAGGTTCAAACTTCAAACATATCTTTTGTTTAAGACCTTGAGAGTCGCAAGTCTTCCTTACTTTATTGAAATTTGTGTCTGATCAAACCAAGACACGTCAAATGAAATGGAGGGAGTAATTTCTAATAACGAAACACTAGAAAACTACGTTACTCGGACTCTTCAAGAACATTGTTAGGTTCTTGTCAGATCCTCCAAAAGTAGTGTATTCTTGGAGGATCAAACATGAGTGCAACAACATTTTCGGAGAGTCCACACAACAACATATCCAGTGTAATTTCATAATTGGAGTCTGAGAAAGGAAGAGCATCAAACATGAGAGAGTCGCAAGTCTTCCTTACTTTATTGAAATTTGTGTCTGATCAAACCAAGACACGTCAAATGAAATGGAGGGAGTAATTTCTAATAACGAAACACTAGAAAACTACGTTACTCGGACTCTTCAAGAACATTGTTAGGTTCTTGTCAGATCCTCCAAAAGTAGTGTATTCTTGGAGGATCAAACATGAGTGCAACAACATTTTCAGAGAGTCCACACAATAATATATCCAGTGTAATTTCATAATTAGAATCTGAGGAAGGTAGAGCGTATGTAGACCTTACCCCTACCTTGATCAATTCGAATACCCATTTGAACCTCGGCCACTTAAGTGGAACAATTTCATTCAAATCAATCAATTTGAAGATAAGGGGCGAAGGACTTTTTGATATCGGATTATATAGCTTTTTTTCTCTGGCAGTTTGGAGGTAAAGAAGATGTTCCTGAAAGACCCTCGACCGGAGAGTCCACACAACATATCTAAAAAATATTTTTTCGAAAAATGACTTTTGTCGAACCAAACGGAGATTGATAGTGATATTTACCTTAAGGGGTCCATCCAAAATGCTGTTTAGGCTTAAGAAATGAGACACATGTGAGCCAAATCCACCAATTGATCCTTCTTCAACAGTGATCAAGATTTCATGTTCTTTTGCTAATCTCCTAATAAGATCAGTATCCAATGGTTTGCAGAACCTAGCATCAGCTACTGTTACTCTTACATTATGGGAATTTAGTATGTCTGCAGCTCCCAAACACTGTTGTACTATCGAACCATATCCCAGAATGGCAACTCTGTCGCCCTCTCTCAGTACTCTTCCCTTACCAACCTGTCGATATTGCAACATAGACAAAAACATCAAGTGTTGAAACACAACGTTCAAGTATTGAAACTGACGTTCTCAATAAGCAGTTACGTGTTTGGATAAAGTGCTGAAGTTGATGTTTTGAACAAAAAAGTGTTGAATTTGTAATGATTTTGTACCTCAATTGGTATTCCCTTATTGTTTAAAGGAAGAACTGCACCAATTCCATTTCCTCTAGGAAATCTGAAACAGCTAGGCCTATCATCAATAGCTGCTGCTGTTGCAACCATGTGCATTAGCTCCGCTTCGTCCGATGGAGCCATGACTACCATATTAGGCAAACAAGCCATGTACGCCACATCGAATGCTCCACAATGTGTTGGACCGTCTGCACCAACCAAACCAGCTCGGTCCATTGCAAACCGGACAGGTAACTTCTGAAGATCCACGTCGTGCACAACCTTTTTACAATTATGCAATGTTAGTATAAAAATCCGGAAATGCAAAACTTGTATGATACAGTGCTTCAAATGTTACCACTCGTATTGTTAGTTACCTGATCATAGCCTCGTTGTAAGAACGAGGAGTAGATAGCACAGAACGGTTTTAGACCTTCTGTAGCTAAGCCAGCTGCAAAGGTAACTGCGTGCTGTTCAGCAATGCCAACGTCAAAACAACGTTCAGGAAAGTGTTTTTGGAAATAATTGAGGCCGGTTCCACCTCCCATTGCAGCATGGATAGCTACAATCTTGTCATCATTTTCGGCTTCTTTAATCAGTGATTCAGCAAAGTATTGAGTATATGAAAGCGTAGACGACTTGTTCTTAAATTGCTTTCCTGTTTTCGGATCAAACTGTACCACCCCTGAAAAATCACAAACGAAAAACCTCAGTTTTTTTTTCAAAATTTTATAACATGTAATCTTCTTATTTCCAATTGCCTTACCGTGCATCTTATCGGTAGCTGCTTCTGCAGGAAGATAGCCCTTTCCTTTCTCTGTTACAATGTGAATTAGAACTGGTCCTGGTGCTGGCATTGATTTTACCTTCTTTAAAATAGTGATCAAGTCTTCGATATTGTGTCCGTCTACTGGACCGATGTAATATAGTCCTAGCTCCTCGAAAAGAGTGGAACCAGAAGCACTGATCATTCCTCTTGCAAATTCGTCTACTTTAGCAGCAACTTCATGTGTTTGAGATCCAATTTGCTTTGTTAAACTCTACGAAACACACACATGCAAAACGGAACTTTAACATCTCTGAGTAATTTCAATCCTTGAATATGACTATAGGTGAAAACATGAACCAGATATACCTTTGCAGCTTCGCGAAGTTGTCTGAACTTACAACTAGCTTGGATTTTGCTTAAGGTTCTACTGAGGGCTCCTACTGGAGTTGCAGGGCCATCTAAGGTTGCGGTTGGTAATGAAACTTGTCTATTATCGTTCAATATGACTATCAGATTCGAGTCAAGGAATCCTGCATTATTCATGGCCTCATATGCTTGTCCTGCAGTCATGGCTCCGTCTCCAATTACAGAAACGACATGGTTGTTTTTTCCTAAAAGATCACGAGCAACCGCCATACCTGCAACACATCATTGAACTTAAAGAAACTTCGAATGTACTTTGAGATTCATCAACTTTTTCTCCTAGTGGAAGCCGCGAGATCACAAAAGTTAGGCCAGTTCAACACCACCAACAGTATAATCCTACAGGTAAACTCTAGGGAGGTTGATGTTTTACGCAGTCTTATTCTACCTTGTGAAGGTAGAAAGGTTATTTCTGATAGAACCTCGGCTCGAATAAGCATATGAAAAATCAAGTATGTAAAGGAAATACAACAGCGAAGAAGTCGTGGACTGAAAATATTACCAAGACCAGCAGAGATGCTTGTTGAACTATGTCCTGCACCAAATGCATCATAAGCACTTTCATCCCTTTTAGGAAAAGGTGCTAGTCCTGAAGTCTTTCTCATTGTATGCATTTTAGACCTCCTTCCTGTCAAGATTTTGTGTGCATATGCCTGCAAAGTTTTTTGTCCTCTTAAAAGAAAGGGCCAAAAACTCATTTAAAGTACCCCATTTTTTAGAGTTTCATATCTGAACTATCATTGAGACGAGGATTTTCCGTAAACAGTCTCTTTACCTCTATGAGATGGTGATAAGGTCTGCATATATTTTTACTCTCCCCAGATCTCACTTGTGGGATTCCACTAGGTATGTTGTTGTTTGTATATCTAAACTAATTAGGTGTGCAAGTTTCCTACCTGAACTATTATCAAATGTTTATTGAGACATCTCAACTATCAGTTGTTCTCTTTTTCTACCTGAACGATGGTGATATTTCAGGTAGGAAAAGGGAAGAATTGATAGTTGGATGTATTTCGATAAACATTTGGTGATAGTTTAGGTAGGAAACTCGCACACTAATAGTTCGAGTATGGAACTCAAAAAAACAAGATACTTCACGTGTGTTTTTGACTATTAATAAACAACTACAACATATCCGGTGAAATCTCACAAGTGGGATCTGGGGGAGGATAGAGTGTACGTAGACCTTACTACTACCTCATAGAGATAGAGATGTTATTTTCGGAAGACCCTCGACTCAAATATATTAGTCCCAAAAGCAAAAAAATAAAAAGAATGACAGATTTATTCACCTGATGGCCAACATCCCATATAATTTTATCATCAGGAGCATCAAAAACATGATGCAATGCCACAGTTAAATCCACCACACCTAAACTTGAACTCAAATGGCCTCCTGTTTTTGCCACTGAATACACAATCTCTGCTCTTAGTTCTGCAGCTAATTGTTCAAGATCCTGTTTTTATTCGAAAAAAATGCATATACAAAATCGATCAAATAATCCAAAAACGGTTTATTTTTTAATCATTTGATTAGGAATTTACCTGTTTGGATAGGTTCTTCAAATGTATTGGATAATTGACTGTATCCAAAAATGGTGTAGGTGGCTTTTCTCCTGAAAAATCAACCTGCAAAAAACCTTTTTCCTTCTTACTTACTATCTTTCCATTGATTTCATCTGAGCCATTCACAGAAGCTTTAACAACAAACTGAAACAAGGACATTTCAAGATTAGTCAAACCAGTACGTTTCAGATATCAGATGATTATACCGAAAAAGCTACAAAAGGTCATAACTTTACATAAACATTTATGAGCAACTGAAAACAAGGGCATTTCAACATTAGTCAGACCATTACGTTTTAGATATCAGATGATTATACCAAAAAACCTACAAAAGGTCGTAACTTTACATAAACATTTATGAGTAACCAAAAACAAGGATATTTCAAGATTAATCAGACCAGTACGTTTCAGATATCAGATGATTATACCGAAAAAGCTACAAAAGGTCATAACTTTACATAAACATTTATGAG
>JAOTQJ010000007.1:4546925-4577504 GCA_025642045.1 Solanum sejunctum
TTATGATCAACTGAAAACAAGGGCATTTCAAGATTAGTCAGACCATTACGTTTTAGATATCAGATGATTATACCAAAAAACCTACAAAAGGTCATAACTTTACATAAACATTTATGAGTAACCAAAAACAAGGATATTTCAAGATTAATCAGACCAGTACTTTCAGATATCAGATGATAATACCAAAAAACCTACAAAAGGTCATAACTTTACATAAAGATTTATGAGTAACCAAAAACAAGGGTATATCAAGATTAGTCACCCCAGTACGTTTCAGATTCAGATGATTATACCAAAAAACCTACAAAAGGACGTAAATTTACATAAACATTTATGAGTAACCAAAAACAAGGGTATTTCAAGATTAGTTAGACCAGTACGTTTCAGATATCAGATGATTATACTAAAAAAGCTACAAAAGGTCATAACTTTACATAAGCTTTTACAAGAAACTAAACAAGGACATTTCAAGTTTAGTCGGATCAATGCGTTCCAGATACCAAATGATTACACCCAACAAGCTACAAAAGATCATCTCATAACTTTACATAAGCTTCTACAAGAAACTGAAACATGGACATTTCAAGATTAGTTGGACTAGTACTTCCAGATATCAAATGATTATGCCAAAAAAGCCACTCCCTTTATTTCAATTTATTCATCTTACTTTTCTTTTTAGTCTATTTAAAATAAAAATGTGTCTTTCCTTTTTTTCACTCCGAAAACAGTCTCTCTATCTCTACGAGATAGAGATAAGGACTGTGTACATTTTACCCTCCCCAATTCCACTGGATACATTGTTGTTTGTTCTTTCCTTTTTCCGCAATTCTTTAATTTCAACTTTATACATGATCAAAGAACATTTTGTTACATTCTACGTATCTTTGATTTAATTAAAAAGTCTTTTTACTTTCTTAAATTCAGATACCAGAGTATTATATACCAAAAAAGCTACTAAAGATCATAACTTTACAGAAGCATTTATAAGAAACTGAAAGCAGGGATATTCAAGATTAATCAAAAGATCCTAACTTTACAAAATTTGTGGGGCTGAGTGATTTTTGGTTTAGAAAAGGAAAACAGACAAATCTATATCAGAAAAGCTACAAAAGATCACAACTTTACATGAAAAAAACACAACATTTTCCAAGAAAATCAAATGGGGTATCTTATTTACTCACTTTTTTCCTTGTGAAGTTGTGAAATCTTGGAGTTGTCAAATATGGAGAAGTTGGCTGCTGGTTAACTCTAAAAACAGGACTTGAAGAAACTGCCATATCTATTATGATGGATGATGAAGTAAGTTTTACTCAAGAGAGAAAATGAACAAGACTAAGAAATTGAAGGAGATTGAATTATTGAGCATAAAAAGAGAAAGGGAAGAGACAATTTATAGTTAGCAACAAGGAAGAGTAGTGAAACTTCCTCAAATAAAAAATAGCAAATAGCAGTTCCCCATGAGATATATTGTCTGTACTCTTAACAGGGTAAATTTTTTTTTTAAAATTATTTTAAGCTCAATAGGAATTTTCACCATTTTATTTTCTTCTGTGTCTCAAATTTATAATTTTATTTTATAGTGTCTGATGCCTATATTAGCGTCTGATTATATTCGAATTTGTATCGTATAGTGCCCTATTTGGGAGAGTGCCCACATTAGAACTCGACTATATCTGAATTCATGTCATGTAGGGCCCTATTTTGGGGTTGGGGGTGGAGTGGGGAGAGTGCCCATATTAAATCCCAACTATATTCAAATTCGTATAGTGTAGGCTTCATTTAGAGGAAGCACTCACTGTCAAAATTTTTTTTCATTCTCAAGATTCCAGCCCGAGATTTCTGGTTAAGGAAAGAACAGACCCCCACTACATCCTTTAGTGGTGTGCTGTTTCTTCTTCTCAGCTCGAAATATTTATCTCTATTTTACAATGAATTTAAGTAAAAGTGATTAATCTAAATTTGAGCGAGTCAAAATAGATTAATGTAATAAATATACAAGTTTTTGGCATGTCCAAATATTATTTAGATGAAAATAGACTAAAATGCAATTATAACTCAACTCATTAATTCTAACAAATTTTAGTAATTGTTTATTTGTTCTTTCATATACCGAAGAATTTAATGAAACTTTTTTTTAAAAAAAAAAATCTTCTTAAAAATGTTTTGATAAAATTTTTCATGTGTTGATTTTGTCATATATCGTCTCAATTTTTTATAAGCTGAAATAAGCATGATTATTTGACTAAATTTTGTTTAATAGATTAAATTTTGCTACACTTTTATTTAAGTACAAATAAATTCAGAATTATTTAAAGCTTTTGAATTTTTGACTGATCATACGTGAACCAATTACCAAGCCTCCAAATAAATAAAAGTTTATCTGCACATGATATTTATATCAAATAATAATTTATTATAATTTAATCATGCATTAAAGGTGAGCATTAATAAATAATAATAACTAGACATATGTCATACATTAAGTGGATATAAGTATCAATTACCATCACTTTTGAATTTACGTTATAAACACTAAACGGGTTTACAAAATAAATTTCAAACTCAAAAGATAAAAGAGAAATTTTTGCATATAATTAATTATATTCTATAGTTATAGTTTAGATAATCATATTTTATAATTATAATTATATCAGTATTTATATAATTCACACAATATTTATACACATTTATATAATTCATTATACAATTATCAGTTTTTGTATAACGTTTATATATTTGCTATACAATTTGATTCATGCACAATATTTGTATAAATCGCGCGAATTATACAAAACTCAAACTGTAATTATAACTAAATATTTATTGCGAATCATAATTAATTCAAACTATAATCATATTAATTAATTAACTAGTATATATTTTCTTACTCACATATTTTTTTCTAAAAGATGATTTTGTTATAAAATTCCTTACCCTCATAACATTCAAATCATAAATTTACTTCTGTCCATTATAGCATATTAGGTATTATATTTAATCAAGTTATTGAATCATTTATTAGAAAAAAATTTACACTATCAACATATTAACTTAAAATCATTTTTAACTCTTTCCACTTTGGACAAATAATATGACTGTGTCATTATTGGGATCACTAAAAATGGAATCAACGTATAAACTATTTGTTTTTTTGTCTTTTTTTGGATAATTATATTTATGGTCCTTATTAAAAATAAATAATTCATTATTTTAGCTATTTTTTAAAAATCAAAATATTATTAAGTAAATTTGTTCTCTTTTTAAGCCAATGCGTGGTCAGAATGGAGAACAATACTTCATAAAAAAAATATTTTTCTAGGAAAAAAATAGTTTTTTACATTTTTTTAACAACCTCATTTCAATTTTATTTTTTAAATAGTAGTTTGCCCATCTTTGTGTGGAATGCATTATGTTTATTTTTTTAATTTATTTTTTTTGGGTTTTGTGCTTTATAAGTTTATTGATCACTACCAAAAACTAGATAATGGTTGGCAAAATAATGAGCACAAATGCTTTCATGAATCAGCATACTACTTATCTTTATGATATGATTTAAATTAAAAATGAAATTTTAAGATATGAGTTTTAATAATTTTTATATAGCGTTTGTATATTTTTGTAATGACTCGTCAGGTCATTTTGAGAATTAGTTTTTTGATTTCCTAAAAGCGTTGTCTCATAAAATATTAAATAAGTATTTTGAACTATTCGATAGCTATGACAATTTAGTTCATGGATCAATATAAATAATTATTATAAGTGGTAGACTAATTGTTAAATTGTTTAAAAGTCTATATTATTTGACCCATATACATTAAATTAGGTTAGTGGGTTAACAAATTCAAAGAAAAAATTAGAAAAGAGAAGAAAAGATAGGGCCGTCTGCGTCAAAATAATGAACACAGTGTTCCATGTAAGACTTTTTCATGTAACTTTTAATTCTCTATGTGTTTATGTTTATCACGACATGTACATAAATATCGTAATTTTACCTATGGTAGAATTGGACAAAGAAAGAAAAAGGGCAAGTAGGAAGTGAACTCGGTAGTTGCTGCAATGTTGTATGATTTTTTTTTTTAGCATATGGAGACAACAATTAGTGGAACATTTATGGCATGTTGATAACTAATTCATTAGGAGAAATTATAAAAATGCTATTGATTGTATATACAATGTTAACTAGATTACAAAAATTGTTTGTTGAATAGGAAATTTGTTTCTGATAAGCTATGTACGGTATTAGTTCAAATAATGAATTGTCAATTAATTAGTGGGTTACATGAAAAGGACAATAGACCTTAACTGAACTTATACATATATTTATGAATTACTCCTAGTTTTATATGATTTTCCTCATTTGAACTCGTCTGGTCAGTGCTTGATCGTCGCTAGTCGAAGGTATTACTATATGGTGCATATTCAAACATATATATGTATGTATATTTTTTTTGTATTAATATTAGGGGTTTTGTATTATATGAAAATCATTAGAATTATATTATTTGGAGAAATTAAGATTTAATCCCTAGACTTGATCATAAAATTTAGACAATTTGGGTTTTTGCTAGGTCATATAGTATCATGGATGTTATTCGTTTTCAAATTTAATTCTAAATTCTTAATTGATTAGATCGTGGTGCTTCAGATTCCATTCAAAAGACAAAGTCTCAAGTGTTTGATTGAACATGATTCGCCTAAGGTAAATAAATTTCTTAACTTTTGTTAAGTATATAGAATCTTGTTCTTCTTGTGTGCGGTGTTGAGAATGATTTTGAGGTATTGAGTTAGTGTTGATGTTGTACTAAACTATGTTCTTGTGAATTGTTCATTGTATTAAAATAAGTCATTTTCTCATTATTGTGTAAACATGCCTATTTGCATTGACTTTTGTGACAAGTATTCTGTGGACTGAAAAAGGATGAGAATTAAAGACGATGTACTATATTCGAGTGACGTGTCGCACGCCATAATAGATACTATCATTCGAGGGACGTGTCACACATCGCGATGGATACTATGATTCGAGGGTCGTGTCACACGCCGAGACAGATGCATGGACTAGAAGTCCCCCATGGGTCCCGGACTGAGAGACAGTTGGTGTGTATCACTAGGTTAGACATGCATCATTATGCTTGACATTGCATTGCATTGCATTACACCTCATTATCATTTATAAATTTGTGAGTGCCTTTTGTGAAACTTGTGAGGGATGCACTTGATCCCTTGTGTTGTTGATATATAATGGTTGGTGTGATTATTGAGCTATATGCTATGTATATTGTGAATTGTTAGGCTGGACTGATTTTATGCAGGTTGTAGTTGTGGGGGTTTTGGTCGGAGTGTTAGGAGTACCTGTATTCTATATTACTTAATTTTGTGTTTAGTAGTTCACTTGCTGAGTACCGTGTGTTTGGTACTCACCCCTTGCTATAATAATTTTGTAGGTTGTGAGCCCGGATTGTCGTGATACTTTCTACTTTTCCTTGTCTGAGGCTTCCTGTGGAGATCTCAGCTGATTTTTTGATTAATTTTGAGGCATGATAGCTCTATTTTATTGTGAGCTATGATTAATTCAAATTATAACTATGTTAACTAATTAAATAATATAGGTTTATTCATCCGCATAATTTTTCCTAAAGAAATTATTTAATAACAAAGCGGATATTATTTAGATCATATCAAAATTTCAGGAATGGTCTTCCAAATTATTATTTTTAGAATCTCTTATATTATAGGTTATGTTTGCATGTATAATAGTAAGGTAACTTTATATATGAGCTACTTCTTTTTTTTAAAAAAAAAAGATTATTTGATTTTGTCGAATTATCTTAATAATTCATTTTGTCTTGTCATATCATCAAAAAATAGGATGAGATGAATAAAAAAAATTTATTTTTGATCAATTTTGAGTTCGAGCTTTTGAGAGGAAGAAAATACTAGAACAAAGTGTTTTTTCCTTTAAAATAAACTATATACAAAGCAAAATCAAATTAATCGATGACCTAATATGTACAGATATCAAATATTTGATACGATAAAATCTTTTCTCTAAAAAAAACGAAGAAAGAAGACTTAGTCTTGTAGTTCATATGATATGATGATGCACATTTATCAAAATGTAAAGGGATTATGCAATTTTCCAATTAATTTTGATGCTAGATTTTAAAATGGAATCTACAAAATATTAAAAATAAAATTTATTCAATTAATATAAAATTTTCACTATGTTCTATAATTATTCATTCAAAGATCATCGATTGATCTATTTTAATCTATCATTAACATTCACATAATTAATACACAACTTCCTCAATGCGTATTTCTAAAAATTTTAAATTGAATCGCTTCTGTTCTATTCATGCAAAAAAAAAATACTTTGTACATTGAGCTAATTTTTTTTTAGAAATAATAGTAATGTATGCTATAACACATTTTAAAACTAATTAAAAATACTTTATAACTTGACTATTTATTGATAATATAGAAAATTGTCACCCAATTTTAGGAAAAGTGAGGAAATCTATTTAAAAAGGTATGCCTAATTATGAAAAGTTCCTAGGCTTAGATATTTTTCTACGTTAAAGGGAAAAAGAAAGTAATGTTAACAAACTAATAATGATTAAATTATGTTAATAAATAACATAAGACAACTATTTGAATTTAAAAAATCAAGAAATATAAAAAGGTAATTTTCTATTTCAGTACCCTACACAAAAAAAGTCAATAAATAAATAAATAAAAAGTTGAAAAGGTTGTCTTGGTACAAGTTGTTTTGACTGAATAGAGAAAAAAGTATATAAATCAAAGAAGTTTTCAATTGAAGAATAGGTTTTTAATTGTTTGGGATAGTAGCACTTCTCATCCCTTAATTATTTGATAAATTATCATTTTGGCCTTTATGATATCATAGTAAGAAAAATTAATTCATACTATTTAAAATGTGTATTTTTTATTTCTTTGCATAAGAAATGTGACGAGTCAGTCTGTTAGTGATATTGTCCACTTTGGACCTAGGGACACACGATCTCTCATGTGTTTTGTCGATGTGGGACATCTCATCTCAAAGGGAGGAGGATTGCATAAACCTTATAAGGAGACCACCCATCCTATTAACCACCAATGTGGGACTTTGTGTCTCAACAGCCCCAACATTTGGTGAGACGGACCTTGCTCTGATACCATATTGAAAAAGGTCTTAAGCCTAACTCACACCCCAAAGGCTAGCTCAAAGGGAGGAGGATTGCCTAAACCTTATAAAGAGACCACCCATTCCATTAATCACCAATGTAGGAGGATTGCCTAAATCTTATAAGGAGACCACCCATCCCATTAACCACCAATGTGAGACTTTGTGTCTCAACCCCCCCAACATTGGGTGAGACTCTGATACCATGTTGAAAAAAGTTTTAGGCCTAAACCACCAATGTGAGACTTTGTGTCTCAACCCCCCCAACATTGGGTGAGACTCTGATACCATGTTGAAAAAAGTCTTAGGCCTAACTCACACTCCAAAAGCTAACTCATTAATCACCAATGTAGGAGGATTGTCTAAATCTTATAAGGAGACCACCCATCCCATTAACCACCAATGTGGACTTTGTATCTCAACAGTTACACTTCTATAATGATTTAGTCCATGAGATGGATTGTTACACTTTTATAACGATTCAATCCACTAATGATATTTGTCCGCTTTGAGCTTAAGTCATCACGGCTTTAAAATGTATTACTAGTAGGTAAGACATGTTTACTTATATACCAAACATCTCTGCTATTTTGTCGATGTGGGACTTCTATCTAAAGATAGATTGTTCCAAGAAATATATCTTACATTTGGAACTAAATTATCTTCAAAATATAGAGTTAAAATGTAAATTTAGCATAATATGTGTGCAATTGAATACATTAAGATATAATTCAATAAATTTGTTAAAATTCATGAGCAAAGGGATAAAAAAAAATATACTTTTCAATAAATTAAAGTTAAATATGCTTAATCATAATACATCACAAAAATCATAGTCCATCCCATCAATGATATTATCATCTTGGCCCTTGATTTACATGATTTTAGAATGTGTTATTATATAATTTATCAATGAATCAAAAATAGTAATATTCCTATTTGCATGAAATGAAATTTGTGATGAAGGAAACAAGTTATCAAGAGGAAGAGGTTAAAAGATTTTGATTCTATTCCACACATTTTTTGGGCAAATTCATACATTTATTACTTGTATTACTTTTCTTTTTCCTTTAAATAGTAGATTGATGAATAAATTTTACCTAATTAGATTATTATAAACCACAAATTATAAAGCTATATTCAACAAATAGGAAAATTGAATTATAGCACACGAACCTAATTTAGTGGAGAAAATTGGTTGTTTTAGGTACAAGAAATTGTCAAATTAATAAAATTATCAAGAGTCGCAAAGAAATGAATGAGATTTTTTCTCCATTAATCAGATATCTCGAATTTGAATCCATTTTTAATTAAACAAAATATTTTGTTAGTGAGTATTTTTCCTTTTAAAGAAACTTACACAAAGTACATATCAACTAGTCAAGTTAGTAAATTTACAAATTAAAGCTATTACAATACATAGAGTCGAAAAATTGGCTGATAAATCAAATTTATTAGAAAAAATTCATTGTTTTAGAAAATTTTGGAGAAAATTCATTGTTTTAGGTAGAAAAAGGTTGAGACAATAAGATTATTGAACAATATGATGAAATAAGATCTCAAATTTGAGTCTCTTTTTTTTTTAAAAAAAAATTGTTAGTTAGCATTTTTTTTCTCCTTTAATGAAACTACCATAAAACAAATATCGACTAGTTAAGTCAAGAAATTTATGAAGCTATCCACGATACATAGAGTAGATAAATTGAATTATGAACCTATTTTAATTAGTGAAGAAAATTCATTGTTTTAGGGTGAAAAACGTCTAAGTCAACAAAAACAATTGAATAATGTGATGGGATGAATGAAATTTCTCCATTTCAAATAAAAGATTTTAAGTTTATGACAAAAAAAAACATTTTACGGAGAAAATAGTCCGTCAATAAAATTAACTTTTATAGCCGACTATCTATCGGAAGCAATCTTTACCTTACTAAGATAGAAGTAAGACATGCATATATTCAATCTTTTTCTGACCTTAATTAATTGTGATTTTAAACTAAATATACTATGTAGCTAAAAATAATATGTTATGTCGATTAATTTTCATAATAGTCATTTTTTGCACCTTTTAATTTTGAAAAATAATTTTATTTTAGTTGAGTCTAACAAAAATAACTTTTTACTACATAAAGTACGAGCAAG
Source organism: Solanum sejunctum (assembly GCA_025642045.1). Taxonomy (NCBI): domain Eukaryota; kingdom Viridiplantae; phylum Streptophyta; class Magnoliopsida; order Solanales; family Solanaceae; genus Solanum; species Solanum sejunctum. Next base: position 4,556,254 of record JAOTQJ010000007.1, read on the forward strand.
TTGGACGTACATTCATCCTTTTCAATTTTTATTTAGGAGATTATATTAAATATATCATTATTGTTATTATTATTAATACATGTTTTTAGTTAGTTTTTCCTTTTTGATACATAAAATAGAAAAATGAAATAAAATATTGTACAACTTTTCAAAGCACGACTTCAAACCGTGTGTTTAATTGCATGATATGTAGCTTTCTTGATTTACTTATTAATGATAAATTTAATAAAAAATAGTACAAATAACTTTTCAAAGCAAAGAAACATGATTTTTAAAACGTGTTTTTAATTGCATTATATTGGGATTATGCAAAGGGGTAGAGGTAGATTAAAAAAAAAGTATTGAGGGAAGGAGATTATTAAACAAGATATGATGAAACTTGATATCACTGAGGACATTACCTTAGATAGAAAAGAGCGAAAGTCGTGTATCAAGATAGAAAGTTAGAAGGCTAGTTAGGGTAGGATAATGTCGGGCCTTGTGTTATAGTAGGTTAATTGAGGTAGTCGTATTGTTATATATTGTGTTGTTAGTGTCTGATATTTATTTTGTTACTTTTATTGTCTTTATAAATCTTTATTTGTTGTCCACTCTAGTTGTTGTTCCATACTTAGAATTTTCTGCTTTTGGGGACGACATTTTTGAGATGAGAGACTTTCAGAAATAACTTCGCTATCTTTATGAGTTAGTGATGAGGTCTGCATACATTTTACCCTCCTTCGACTCCAATTGTGAAATTTCACTGAATATGTTGTTGTCGTAACTTTTCATATTAGAGATCTAATAGACATTTTAATGATTAACAATAAATCTAAAGATTTATGGAGATAATATTGGACTAAGACAATCTCAAGAGATTTTAACAACAACATCATACAACAACATTACTCCAATGCCTCAAAGGCTCTCGCTCATTGTGGGGTAAGGGGGATCAGATGTACGCAGCCTGACCCTTATGTTTAAAAACATAGCGCGACTGTTTTCGGATGACCCATGATGAGGGTCAAAAGTTGCATTGACTGACTGTTATTTCACAATTGAAAGAAGCGTAGATAGTTTAAAGAGTCATTTTACTTTATTCCATCATATCCCAAAGCCAAAAAATAGTGAATTTTTGGCTCCATCCAAAATTGATGAAAAAAATCTCAAGAGATTTTGAAAATAATATATATCTAAATAGTTTGATTTTCATAAAGCGCTCGTCAAAATAATTCGAATAGCATAAGAGACAATAGTATAATTGTTGTGCTTTATACGGGAGACATAATGACTGAAATCCTCGTCAAAGGATTCAATTCTAACGAACAACGATGAAATCAAAATTTTAATTAAGAGGGTTCAAACTTAAAAAAAAAATAAACACATAAATTAATTAAAAGAAAGTTCAATATCAATTATATATATATATATATAAATAATTTAATCATATATAAATAGTATAAATTTTTATCGAAAAGGTCTTCATAGACATAAGGGGACTCCGTCCCTTATGGCCGGCTAAAAACGTTTTTCTAATGTTATATTTGCTTATCAAAAACTTAAATTCAGCACATCTCCGGTACACTTTATCTTCCAATATATGGGGTAGTTTTTAATTTTATTTTTTTGTGAATTATACTAAAAATAATTTTCCTACTTTGTTTGTTGTCCTGTCCCATCAAACATTTATTGAATTCTGGATTGTGTTTGAGCCACATCATTTTTAAAAATTATTTTTATAACATTCAAACATTGAATCGAAATTGATAATTTGAATAAAAAAAAGTTATTAATTTATTAATAATAAGTTATTGTTATAACAATATTGAGAATGATTTTAATTTATTCTATTATTGAATTATCAATTTTTAATAATTATAGATTTGTTCGTAATGAGTTAATCGATAATCTGATAATAACTTAAATAATTGTATTTGTATCATTTGTGTTTTCATCATTTCTCAAAAAAGTCCACGAACAATCGCCATTTCCCTTTTTCAGAATGTTTTCATGAAGTTGCTCGCGAATCAAATTGTAGATGCCCCTTCAAAGCCTTACAAGCTCTTTTTAATCGAGAGTGGAATGGGTAATTTATGTCAGTGTTGGTGCCTTCAGCAATGTCTCTGGAGCCCCCCACCCACCATTTTGGAGCCAGCGGGTTCTGAATGACCTCCCTCTCCTTGTAAGTGGAGCTTCCTTTTTAGTCCTCTCACTTCGTTCGAGCTAAATTGCATCCACCCTCTCACGGTTAAGAATTGGTTAACTATCTAGAAAAAGATCCTTATATAAAGTTCTTCACAGTTTCATATTTTTATTTTTAACTGTCTCAAACTCTCAATTATTCTACAATGTGTCAGTGTTTACTTTTGAGCAAGATACAATCTGTCAACTTATGTATATGGTTCATTTCGTTTGTCACCTTATTTGGGCTCAAATCTTAACGATTAAACCAATAACTATCAAAAATCAATAAGTTAATATCTTAATAATTTTATGACGATCTAACGTATTTACAAATTGATAACTAATAAGTTAAATCGATAAACTTCAAATTGACTCGATCCGACCTGACAGATATGCTGCCTCAATTATTTTGGCTGTTTTTTCCGTTTATTCTAAGTTAGAAAAATTAAACATATTGGGTGAAAATATGTGGACTATAATATAGTTTCTGATTAAGAGAGTGACACTTCAATTTGATTTATTTTAGGTCTACAAAATATTAGTACATAACTCAACGTGTATGTTTAGTATCTAAGAGAAAATGACAAAAAATGATTTGTTATGTTTGGCTGTTTGGTAATAAAAACTTGTTTTTAAAAACAATTTTGGTCCATTGAATTTGTCAAGAATTATACATTTTTTTCCTCTATCAAATATTTAACAAATTTTGATGGTTAGATTTAATAAAAATTATATAAAAAATAAATTAATCAGACTTTAAAGTACATAAAATGAAATAAATAACAAGAAATACACTTCAAGAGATTAAAAGTAGGTTAAAATAGTAAAAATTGTAAGAATTATAAAATTCGTCCAAATATTTTATCGATGAAAATTTTTTCGATGAATATTAGCAATTTTCTAGTAATACACGTTCTAGTACTAAAGCTCCAAGCTCTCGCTCGGAATAACCTTAGTTTCTCCAATGTAAATATGTAATGCGTGTCGAATTTTGGTATAGCAATGGGGTGGGGCGGTTGAAGAGTGGGTTAAGCTCAACTTATAAATTCTTTAAGCCGTCACGCCTTACTCCAGATGACAAGTTTTTTGATTTTTCAATCACCTCGCATTGTCCTGGAACTTTAATAGAGCTCAATATGAAAAATTAAGTTCATAATTTTTATTATTTTTTTGCTAATTAATATTTTAATAACTAATTAACGATTTCTAGTTAGCATTTCAACAATTATGTTTTAATCATTGATTAATTATTTTTAATTAATATTTTAATGACTAATAATTAAGTGGATACATATAGTTTAAATTTTAGAAAAGAAGTTAATATAAAAGTCAAAGTTTAATATAAAAATTATATATCATTGATTTTTACTAATTACAAAAATTATTTTTTTTTTTGAAGTTTTAGTTGATATCTTAAACTCGCAACCCGCCCCATCCGCATTAATTACAAAATAATTATTTCAACTTGTCTCGCATTTGCCCCGCGCCATATAACTTTATATCCGTCTCGTATAGATCTAAACCTGCCATATACCCATCTCGTTCCGCCCCATTGCTGTCCCTAGTTTTGAATTCTATATTTACTAATTACCATTTGAATTAATTACGGCTCGCGACAAATATTTAGCTATAATTATATTTTGATTTTTGTATAATTCGCTTAATTTATACAAACAATGTGCATGATTATACAAAAGTTATGTGCGAATCAAATTGTATAACGAAATATACCAACACTGTGAATTGTATAGCGATTTACACCAACATATATAAATGCTACGTGCATTGTACAAACTCTGCTATAACTATAGTTGCGAAATGTAATTATTCAAACTATAACTATAGAGCATAACTAAGATATTTTTGTGTGACTATATGAAAAAAATCATCTTTTTTTTTCTTTTTGTAGATAATAATAAAATCTAAACTCAAATTCCAACTTAACTCTAAATCATATTAAATTGTGCGACCAAGTCAATAACACAACTTCTTTAACTAAAAACACTTTTTTTTACTTATTATTGGTAGTATCTATTCTACTAACTATGAAATCTCAATCAAGTAAATTCTCTTTGGCTTACTTAGTTGTTTGATTTGAGAATATGCCGTTTCATAAAAGAACTAAATTATTATTATTAATAATAATAATAATTAAAAAAAAGTATCATATAACCTCTTTAGAGTATGATAGAATATGACATAAAACATTTATAAAAAAATAAATTTTATGGGGTCTCATTTTATTATCAAAATGAGATTTATCCGATGCGTAAAAAAACCAAACTCCCTTAATTAATAATATAGTTGATATGAAAGCATCAATAAGACGGCAAGTTATATCAAGATGCTTCAAATCTTGAAATTATCTTTATATATCACTTTTCACTTTATTAACAAAATTATTATTTTAATTTTCTTTAAAAAATTGTTCTTTTTGTTTTTATCTATGGTATGTAGATAAGAACCTTTTGCCTGTAAATAATAAAATTCCATATTGCATGACGCAATTCCATGAGATAAGAAACTCACAATACTCCACTTTTTCAGTCAATTTTTTGGATTGGCAAACCTATGACCTATTATTATTCGAATTTTGTGGCGAATTCAAAATTTAAATTAATATTTTATAATAATAAAATTAGAATTATCATTAATGAAGTTCAAAATCTGAAAAAAGTAGTCACATGAGTTAGTTAAAGGGGTTTAATATTTATAATATATATATTAAAATTTATTTTAATCATGTATAAATAATATAGTATACTTTTTCATTGAAGAAGTTTTGATTTTAATTTTTATATATGTATAATCTTTTCACGCATATATAGTACAAACTAACTAATAAAGGATTTAAGATTTTTGTTACGGGTTATTAAATGTTACTTTTGTTTTATTTTATGTGACATCGTTTGATTTGACATGATATTTAAAAAAGACTTTTGAAATTTGTGGTTTAAACTTCATTAGATATTGTTGTCGTTATAAATCATTTTATTAATAATAAAAGGAGAATTTTATAGTTACATTCTTTTTTATTTTAGTAAAGTGATTTTTTTTTAAAAAAATACAAAAAATTAAAGAGTGCAATATAAATGAGAAAATAAGTGAAGTAGTCAAAGAAATTCGACAGATTAAATATATATCATATATATATATATATGTCAAAAAAATTTACGTGTCTATGATCTACATAATGTATTTTTAGTGAAGGGGAGTCAATTGATACTTACGTCAAAAAATTTGATTCCTTCGTTGATTCTCATTTACTGATATTTTGTTGGTTTATGCATTAGTTTTTTTTAGTTAAAACCATGTCATAAATTTCTTAGCCAATTAATAGAAAGGCTTTTTTTTTTCTATGAAAAAAATTTTGGACTTTATTTTGGTTCATGTCTTATTCCTTTGACTTGAATATAGCACCTGATACCTTTCTTATTAAATGAAATAGTTCACCCAATTTCAAAGCCAACGTGAAACATAACCTAAAAAAAAAAAAAGAAAACCAATATAAATGAGTATAGATTAATTTTGTTTTCTTAGTTTCTCACCTTGATTTGAAATCTGACTAATTCGAATTCATGCTAGAAAGTTCATTTTTGACTAAGAAGATGTTCTTTTTCAAAAGTAACTTCACTTTCGATACTCAAATCTTATACGCCTGGAGGGACGGTGCTCTCAAAAAGCTAAACCTTTTAAGACTGAATCAAATAAATTCGGAATTTGACTTAGGATATCATGATCGACCTCTTCAATTGTGCATTGATCGAATGGTAAGACGTCACTTGTCACCCTATTGTTACCTTGGGAAATTTACTTATCCAAGAAGAAAACAAGAACAAATTGTTTAAATTATCTTTTATGTAGATTAGCAACACCAACAATAATATATCAAGTGTAATCCCACAAGCAGAGAAAGAGCCAGCTTAAGTCTAGGAAGTTCATTCAAACCCTTTTCGGGAGAAAATGACACTATCTATATATAGTTAAAAATCATTTTTGTGCATGTAAAGTAGATGTTTAACCCCATCGACTAGTTCTGATTAGTTCCTGTATTTTCTTCTTTATATTTGACCATTCTTGATGAAAATTCTGACTTTATCGGTGTACACAAGTGAAATTTGAAGAGTATTATATGTATACCACCTTATTTTTATCTTGTGAAAATAAAAAGACTGTTTTTAATGAATCCTCAACTTAAGTATATAAAAAATCAGTATAAAAAGAATTACAATAATCAAAAAACATGTTGAAAATAATAGAGATAAGAACAATGACTATATTGATAAACATTGAATTAATTATTTTATTTTATAAATAAAGTGTGAATTTTTTTATTAGATTTTGTATTGGGCCATGAATAACATGGGAGTACTATGAATTTGACCGCTTTTTAGGGCTTTTGACACATTTAAAATATTTAGTCCTTCCATTTATATGTGTAGGGTTTTGTATAGTAAATGCGAAAAAGATAGAAAGAGCTTTAAGTCCAAATCATCTGCTACACGTTATTATAAGAAGACTAGAAACATTACCCGCGCTTTACGCGATCATAAAAATTCTTATATATATCGACAAATTCAAAATTCAAAATAGCAAATATATGTAATACATCATATACATGTTTATATATATACATATATAGTTATAAAAACTAAATCGAATAGAACATTTTTGATGTTTTATTTTATGTTTGTAATGATAGAGTTTTCAAGTGATAGTCCTCTTGATTGGGGAAAGAGAACACAGTTAACTCCAAAAACATTTATATTTATATGATTCGAGATCATATTAATAGGGTATATGGAATTACTGAAAGAAAAGAGTAAAAAGTCTAATAATTAATCGAAACATCATATTATAAAGTTTCAAAATACTATTGTAAATCAAAATAGATAATACTAACCTTGATTCAGGATCAGACCATCTACAGATTAATGGAGGAATCAAACAAATAATCAACTACATGTCAATTTCATATTAGTAATTGTAGAAATTTTGTATTTATATCACATGACAATGTTTGGAGGCTTACGAAGACAGCAGTATAAAGAGATTATAATAATTCAAAAATCAATTGTTGCCAATCAACATGAAAATGAAATACTCTTTTGATTTCAATTTTCTTTTTCGATTTTGACTTACCACCTAATTTAAAAATGTAAAAGGAACTTTTGAATCTTGTGGTCTCAAGCTAAACAAATATACCAAAAGTGCTGAAGTTAAAGAATTTTCAAAACACTAAAGAGACATTCTTTTTGAAACAGACTAAAAATAAATAAGATCGGAGGAAGTAGTATTTTAATGAAAGAAACTAATAAAGGCTAACGTTGTTCTGAAAAACAACCGACTCTGAAGGAGCCTTGTAAACATTATACACCACCTGCTTGAAAGAAGTCTTCAAAGGCAGCCTTTGGTGGATCCAAATACTATTAGCAACAGATAACCAACGGACCTCCATTGGGAATAAAGAGAATTGACCTCATTAATTGATTTTGACTTGAGGAAACAGAGCAGCTAATCCTGAGTAGGTCCATGTTGAGACAAAAAGTTTTACATTGGTGGTTAATGAGATGGGTGGACTCCTTATAAGGCTTAGGCAATCCTCGTTTATTTGAGCTAGCTTTTGAGTTAGGCCTAAAACCTAATTCATTATCATAGCAGGACCCGTCTCACTTAATGTTAGACCCCAAAAAAATTACCCGGCTCGTCTCACCCGACGGGCTACTTATAAGAATTAGACAATCCTTCTCCCTTTGATCTATTAATGAGGACAAGAACTCTTTGAATTTGAATTTGAATATGAATAAATTTAATACTAACTTTTCTAAAACGGAATATGATGATTTAAGAATCTAGGTTGTGCACTGATTTTGTCAAACAAAGTTGGTAATCCATCATGTTCTTGAGTAATGTAAAGAAAATCTTCTCAAAACAAATGCTTGCTTTTACTTCTTTCAAGAGGAACTTGTGAAGTCTTGATCAGCAGTTCTGATATGTCGGATGGCTGTAAAGAAGTAGCAGCCATTTTTATGTTGTCATGCTTGGCATGAAGGAAAATAAGAATATTGTATGTTCTTGTATCAGGATGGCAATAAAGTGCTTCCATCTTCCTCATCAAGGAAGCAACTTCTTCTATTCGGCAATACGTATCAAGAAATAAGACGAATTCAAAGGGGCAATACATATCAATTGAGATTTTTATACTCAAGATGTAAACAGATCAAATGGAGAAAAGAGATTTACGTACTCTCTGTAACTGAAAAAATATACTCTCCACCGACAATAAAAAATGCGCGGGCTGGTTTTGTAAGTTGAAAGTTCACATCTGAAACAGAGGGAATTGTAGTTTTTCAACATCAGTTCTGTAAAATTGAAGGAGTACTTCTGTGAGCAATATCAATACGAAAGCAACAGTCAAAGTGAAAATTCACGGGCAACGACAATCAAAAATCCATGGGCAGCAGTGGAGAAACCTGAGACGTGAGTAGGGGATAGAAGGAAGTGGAGTTAGGATGTGGTCACTATTAAAAAATGTTGGGTATGCAAATTCCTCTCACATCGTTGTGGAAAAGAGCAAATAACTAACTTATAACGTTGAACCCCTTTTGGGAGATGTTCAATAAATCTGTGAGGACTTGACATAAAGGGAATAATATCATACTAATGTAATAAAAAGGATAGTTTATGTTGAGGCACAGCAGAGGCGAAGCATCGCTATGAGGGGTGAAGTGCCCTTGTGAAAGCGAAGGAGGAGGGTAGAGGTGTAAATTCAAAAACTAAAAGGAATTGGTGACTTCTAAGAGTGCCACGTAGGCGGGATGTACATCCTTTTATTTATATATATATATATATGATTATTTGCACTTCTCTTCCTACAATTTTTGTTCCCCGTAATAAATAACTTTTTCGTGAAACATTAATTTATATTTTCATATCGGAATATTCCATAAACTATGAACGTATACCCTATTAGATATAAATTTGATTGCTAAAGGAAAATGTTTAATAATCAGTCTATTTGAAAGGCAAAATTGAAGAGAAAATTTGTGTTTTATTTTAAAATCTCTTGAGTTGTGAATTTTTTTTAATTATTTTTTGGTTTTCCATTTTTTGTAATACTTCAACAAGTTCATTTTTCCTTTTTTTTTTCCTTACAAAATTTCATAAATAACAAATATATAAAGCTTAATTATGCTTCATAGCTATAGTTTGGGTAATTACATTTTGTAACTACAATTATAACAACGTTTGTATAGTTCACGCAACATTTGTATAATTCTCTATATAATTCGCAGTTTTATATAGCATTTATATATTTTACTATACAGTTGATGCACCACATTTGTATAATTCGCTATACATTTCATAATGTTTGTATATTTCACTATACAATTTGTTTCGCACACAAATTTTGTGTAATTGAGCACAACGTTTGTATATCTCACACGCAAATAATACAAAACTCAAACTGTAATTACAATTAGGTATTTAGTGCGAGCCAAAATTAATTCAAACTATAGTTACTTTAGCTAATTAATTAGTATATATTTGCTTAATCATATAATTTTTCCTCCGTTTTTTGGATTTCCTGCCACTAGTATTAGAGCCCAACCATTTCAGATTAACACCCATAGGGTCCATTCGGAGGATAGCACTCTCTGCTAAAAAATTCATTTTATATTATGTAACAAAAGGAGTTTCGAAATTAAAATCTTTCATGATTATCTGGTTAAGGCCCAGCAGACCAAGACTGGACCAGTCTGTCAAATGAAAACTGGATGGCCCATTTTATTTGGAGTCATTTGCACTATTGGCCATGGTGTTCATCTTTACTTTTTAGCCCTATTGACAAATACTCCCTCCGTCTCATATTACTTGAATTTTTGAGATTTTTTTCAAGGTTCAAAATATTTGAATTGTTCAAAGTTCAAGGTAAATGTTTTAAACTTTTTCTATATTTGCTCTTTCATTTATTGAACTTTTAGCTTTTCTAGGATATAAATTACACTACGTATTTATAATTTTACAAAGAGCAATAATAAAAAATATGATGTAAATTTTATCTTTGAATGTTTTTCTTAATATGTGTAGTACTTCACAAATTCAATTATTTTGAGACGGAGGGAGCAATTATTTTCGTAGGGCATACAACTATATTATGACATCATGACGTCCCACTAGTTCAATTTCTAAGAGCAAAAATTAAAGACCAGCTCATTTGAAGGGCAAATCATGCGACTAGATGTTTCATGTTTCACTTCCTTCTTTGTATTATAACCAAAATGACATTTAAAAACAAAGTAGTAAAATGAAATGGACTATGAAAAAGAAATATAGTCATTTCATATTAAATCCAACTGCATCTACAGAATAAATGAATAAATTACACGAAAATAACACCTATATAACATCTTTTAATTAGCAGTGGCACAAACAAGAATCAGGTACAAAAAAGATCAGATAAATTATACAAGAAACAACTCTGTCGTGATCTCAGCCTCTGCGGTTTTACCTCCATTAGGACCTCTCTCCAACGTCCAAAAACGCGGAGAAAGAAACAGTTATTTACAACTTTAAGCTCTTCTTATACTTGATTTATCGTATTCCTAGTTTCTGGTTTAGTACTTGATGACATGATGACGCAGCCAGAGTTCATACATTACCATATGAAAAGCATCATGTTTGATAGGAGGTGAATTCCACTGGAAGTGCTTCTGAACCTGACAAAGAGAAGATAAATCATAAGAAAGTTAGTGATATAGATTCTTCTCGAGTTAGCGATGCAATTTGCTGCTTCTCACATTCACTGGCACATTATCTACGAAAGATGGGTGTAAATACTCAAAAGGATAATCCAGATCAAGTTTCAAAGATGTTACTCACCTTTACTAAATTGTTATGCAAGGTGACAAATTCTTCTTGTGTGATGTTCTTGAGAATTTGCTTTAGGTCATATACATCCTTCTCCTTCAGTACGACCGCAAACTTATGCCAATCGACAATGTCATTGAATGGCAAATCATAGTAATCAGAAAGTATCACTGAGAAAGATGACCCAAAAAAGTAGTGGAGATTAGGAAGCAGGCATGGTGAAATTTAAACAATCAGATAATTTCAGAAAAAAGATGAACAAGTTCGTTGAACAGCATTTCACCATGAATCCCTTCACGCCAGTTTGTTTTTAACTAACTAGGTGACCAATTACTTCGTCTTCTCACTCTTTTCTCTGTCTCTCAAGTGCCCCCTCACCTCACCCCATATGACCTCTACCACATCAGCTATAATGATCCTTTATCTTTTGCCTTTACTTAAGAGGAAAAAGAGCATTTCTCAGAAAGAGAGAGACAGAGAGACAGAGAGACAGAGAGAAGACTAAAAACATATGTGACTGAACAGATATGGTGATCTCAATAATAATTGCAATTGCAGGTTTTTGTTTCTTTGTAAAAACAACTAAGCTATCACCTCTTAATATTGAGCCTTACCCGTCTTTATATATATGTCTTTTGTAATTTCAATTTTTGAGACATGACAGTTCTGCTCAATTTCCACAAGGGTTCCTTTCCAAGTCAAAGTGACAAATAAAGCAGTGAACTATTTTAAAGCTTATCATGATTTCAGCTATAATATCCCCAAAACTGGAAAGCTACGAAAAGGTAGTCCTTCTCAGAAGAAATTCTAACATGGCTCAACTTGGTGTGTATCACAAGGTGCTTAATTGAAGATAAGACAACATATTATAACAGTGCCAACTGTTTCAAGCTGCTTAACAAGCTCAAATTCTTACCAGGAACACATCCATAATGTATTGAGTCTGTTATACGAGCACTGTTAACCTGGGAACCACCTGGACATATGCAGAACTTCGTCCTGTAAAATCTCTTTTGATAAACAAGAGGTCCTATTGCCCTGTTTATCCTATTGTTGGAAATATCCAATTCGGTGTCATTTTCCCATTGGCGTGCCAGGATAACCCTGATTCTAGAGTTTCTATGACCTGCCCAGAAACCCAATGTTGTCCTGTACAAATTAGGATTACTATTAGTGACATGATACTTTCACTATAATAACTTTTGACCATCTATGCATTGTTAGGCTATGCAAATGTATAATGATAGGAGGGCCATTCATAAGTGAAAACCAGACAACAAATTCTATTCCACCTACAAGATCCATTAAAGCAGAAAATAGTTCCTTATAAAGCAGCCTCATCAAAAGGAAGAAGATTGGATTGAATGCATACTTTTAACTATTAACCATTAACTTTATAGAATGAGTTTTTGAGAGCAGAAGACCAATAATCCAGAATACGATAACCACTCAGCCCCTTTTAAGTTAAAACATTTTGAAATATCCTCTTACAGCATATTAGATTGACATTTGTCTGTCAATGTATCTACAGTACTACATGGAAAGTGAGTGCAGACAAAGCACCATTCTTTTGTTGGGAAATCTATGGATTTGTACCACCTCACATATCTGAAAATTTATGAGAAAAGCTTGATAACAAATAGGTTACCAGCATCTCTTCTTTTTTCCGGTTATCTTACTAAACTGATTACAGAGGGACTTGACTCAGTTAAAAGGCTAATTGTATTGGCACCCCAAGAATAAGATACAACTACCGGATCAATCTACTAGTGTATGATAATATCAGTGTAATCTAAGACAAATGGCCATGAAATTGTTTAAGAAGTATTTCTCTGTGGAGTAAGAAGAGTACTGTTTGCGAGTTAGAATCACTGTTAAATCTTCTGCAGTCCTTCAATTTACAGAAGATGCTCTCTTTTCAGCTGTAAATTTTTAGTACCTTCTTGGTACTGTTTGATAAACTTCTATCTTTTCATGAAAAAGGGCCATGAAATTTGTAAAATACATGCGCCCACAAAAAGGAAGATTGACATAAAAGATAGTAAAGAAGAAGTCATATATGACGAGAAGCCAAGGGCACGATAGATGCAACTGAGAAGCATAATTATCAACGGAAGGTACAAAAAAGATGCAGTTGCACGTATTTGTATCAGAGAGATCATTGCTTGAATTAAAACTTTTAAAGAAAGTATTAGTCTCGGAAAAGGGCTGAAAAAGTCAGTTATTCAGGAAGTACAGAATAGGTAGAATCACACTTAGGAAGAGGTGGAGTATGTGTATTACAACAGCGAGATGTTATAAATAATTGAAAGGTAAACACACATTCATTATCGAACAGGATTACCTGTTCTCAACATCATTTCCTCCAGCAGGAAGGGCAAATGGCTGCAGGACCTGTGGAAGAGCAACATCCTTATGCGGAATATATCCAACATCGTAGCTAGGGGAGCACACGACACGGATTGCATTCTTCACAAGAAACGGATGCCCTTCAGTTGCCCTGACACCAACATCATGACAGGTAACAAAGAAGTGATCTGCACCCATGGTTCTATTCCAATATGGATATTTGGCTACCAAACTATCAACATAGTTCTGTACAATGATGGTCATGTTCTCATATGATGTGCCCTGCATTCCATCAAAGAATATGTTCTTATAGAATACATTAGGAGTCCCAAGAGTAAAGTAAATTGGACACCCCAATCTTAAATAATATAGGTGTTTCAAATTTTATGTTACAAAAGGTAGGATCAGAATAACCCACAGATAAAATAGAAGCTAGGATCAGAATGAATACATTAAGACTGAGAAAAAGTTATATGTCCTTTAGGAAGTTCGAGACTTTTCAATGTTGGCACAGAATGATAATCTTTATAAACTAAACAAGCAGCACAGTACTACATGGATATAGAAACATTGGAAAGACTAAGACAGATAATTTCTTCCCACAATAAGTGCAACGGAGAGAGAAGTGACATTACTCCATACACCACGATTCCCATTTCCTTTAAAGTAAAAATCCCTGTTCTCAGCATTTTTTGTTGCATTTCCAGCTAATGAATAACAAATGAGAAAAAAGTTCTTTTAAGAGATTTCTGATTACCACAAACACTTGGATCGGAAAATTTAAAACATTCAGCAAACAAACCCATATTGATAGATGCTGGAGTCCGCCTTCTGATTCCTAAGAAGAAGATTTATACTAAAACCAAGTACCAACAGTAATGAGTAACCTCTCAAATAATTGTATTTCTCATTCCTGCACCTTCTCTAGAATAAGATCTAACTAAACTAGACAAAAATTAACCATCATGTCTTTCACTACTAGTTATCAGCTAAGAAAAAAGCAAATGCCTTTCAATCTCTTTAAACCAATCGATTCATATCAAGGAACTAGGAGATTTTAGTACCAGTCGAAAAGATTACAAACAAAAGCCACCTGAAGCCATTGTATAAGGTATTCATTACCAACCTACTTTCAAAAATTTCATCACATTAGGTAAATCAGGCATTAAACTGAACTAAGGATTCCCATTTCATAAGAATTTGAATAGTCTAGAACACAATGCTTACCTTTCCTCTCATCTTATGACAAGAAATCGGAATGAAGAACAAGTGAGCTTCATTTGGATCCTCGGTAACAAACTTACTCTCTCGAATATTCTGGAAGAAATATCCTTCACTGGAATACTTCCCAGTCAGCTTCCTTGGCGTTTGATAAAACGTCTTCGGATCTCCATCTTTGTATATATACACCTTAAATTTCCTCTCCATTTCTTCATAATTCAACCTAAACACTTCCGGCGAATGATACACATCTGATAACACCTCCTCCGCTCTAACAACCTTAAATCGCAAATTAATTAATTAAAAAAGCATAAACCAGCATTTCCTAGAAGAATCTAGAAGAAAAGCTTACCTGAGATGATTGTACGATGAGAGGAGGAGTTTCAGAAGGAGCAGAATTAGGTGGATGGAAGGATTTGAGGGAGAGGTATGTGAAAGAGAGTAGGGTTAAGATGGCGAGAGAGACGAGGGAGCTTTGGAGACTGCAGTAACTAGATGCCGGTGGTTGTGGAGGTCTCGCCGACCACATTGCCGACGGATATGGCGGATTCCGGTGGAAATTTTCCGGTTACGGGAAGAAGTTTGGGCTCGAAGTGTAATGTTGACTGGATTTGGGCTTTCCATCAGATTTGAAGCCTAAATACACACTCATAAACATTTCTACTTTTACAATATTTAATTAATAATTACATTTTCCCTTTCTTTACAAGCAAAAAAACGTGTTTTTTTTTAAATTGACAAATATATAATGATACTATTAATTTTTTTAAAAATTTAGTTTCATTATTTGGCAAAAACACACACAATATATATTCTTTATTTGAAAAGATAAAGGAAAAAAGTAATCCGTCATTGCATATGTAAAAAAAATAGAGAAAGAAAAACAACCGTTTTACTTTAGCAGATGAGGTACGGGTTTGGCTAGGTAATCTAATGAAAATGTATCATACTATAAATCCTGGAATGACGATTCGACCTCATCCTTGGCCTAGAGGAGTGGTGAGCAGCATAAAACTTGTTTGCTATCCCATTTAGAAATTTTGTGTTCTCAACTTCACTCTGAGATTTTGATTTTGAGTATCGAGAGATCACTACCCTCTTTCGGGCCCTTCCAAGCAAGCAAGTGGGGCTAAGTTTGAGAGGATCATTTTGGGACTGATGTCCTCTTGAAATCATGGAAAAAATCTACAAAAACGAGCATATTGGTGGTTCAGTCAAAACCAAATATCAAACTCTTATCACATTTTCATACTTTAGATGTTTCGAAAGTTAGTCAAATACTATTCCAACAAAGATAATCTCATATTATAAATAAAACAAAAACTAAGGAATTGCATTGTCTAATGAAATCTTAAAATACAAAGTCAATCATGATTATAAAGAAATAAAACCATAGTAATTAATTACTAATAGTAACATATTAAAAGGGAGAAGCTAACTAATTAATTTTCGTAGGGTTATTTTCTATGATTTTACTATCCAACGTCTTTGAAATAGATTTAATTTTCATCAATTTGCTATATTTTTCTCTGCAGGCTTTCTAGCTCTCTGAGTTACAATATGCTCTCATGCACTGCATTCACATAAAAAATATTTACCTGATTAATAATCGAAATTAAATATATATATATACACACATATACTATTACATCAAATATTTTTTAAAGACGATATAATCAACAAAACACTTCAACTGACAAAGAATTTTCACGATTATATATATGATGTTTCAACAACTTTTACAACAAATAGCATAGGAATCTAAAATAGAACTTTTTGATATGAATTTAAATTAGTCCGTCCTCAAAGTAAGTATCAGATATCTAGTGAAAATTAAAAACAAAAAACTTACCCCATAGAAGGAATTAAGAAGACGACTTGAGCCAATATCTTCTGTTGAAATGGCAGATGCATCTTCGTGCACCAAAAAAGTTCATATGTTACAATTAATAATATAATAAATAATATGCTAGATAGAATTAGGAAAATATTATCAATATTTTATTTTATTTTGATTTAATTTTACAATATTCAAAATTTACTAATTCGACTAATCTTAATTTGCAGCGCCTATGAGTTTACCCCGTATTTCCACGTCTCAAGGCCTCGAACATGATATCTTTTTAGTTAAAAGTGAAAAAAGTTTAATTCATCAAACAAATACTACAAACAACAATAACATATTCACTGAAATTTCACAAGTAGGGTCTGCGGAGAGTAAAATGTATGCAAACCTTAGGACTACCTCGTAGAAATAGAAAGACTATTTCCAAAGGCCCTCATCTCAAACGCAGAAAATACTAGATATGAAACAATGACTAGAGTAGACAACAAATGAAAATTTATAAAGATAATAAAAGTGACAGTAACAAAAAAATAACAACATAAATGACAAACACTAACGACACAATATATAACAACATAATTGCCTTTACTGACCTACTATATCACAAGATCCGACATCATTCTACCCCTACTAGCCATCTGACATTCTATCCTAATAAACGACCTTCACTCCTTTCTATCTAGGGTTATGTCCTTGATGATACTAAGTGTGTCATATCCTATCTAATCATCTCCCCCCCAATACTTTTTCGATCTATCTCTACCTCTCATCAAACAAATACTATAATAAATAAATTTATCAAAAAATAATAATAATAATCGTTAACACATACATAAGGTTTGTGAAAACACTAAAAAATTCACGTGTACGCATAAATTATAATTCCAAAAAATTAAACTTGACCAATATGTAGCAAAGCTTAATTCAAAATAATAAAAAATATATTTAAAACAAAAGAATTAAAAAATATACCTGATTCAGAACAAAACTTTTTATATATCTTAGTATAGGAATCACATTTATTGCTACGATCTATTTTGCACGGCAAATATATATCATTAATCATAATTAGTATCCATCGGAGGTCTCGCGTTGAAATCATAGATACAACAATAAAATTATTGGAGAGAGCTTCTTTGACGTGAATATTGAACACAAATAAAATCATAAAAAAGATCGATATACTTACATCATGTAATAAATCACTTATCAATGGCTGACATGACACAAATTGACCAAGGGTTGCCTTGGCTTGGATTGATAATTTTGTGAAATATTATTTGTGACTTTATTGAAAGGTGTAGAGAATTTGCGAGCGTATCGTGCTGGAGTTATTGAAAGTCTTTTCAAGATATTTTTAACTAATGAGAAATATTTTTAATTTTTATTTTATTTATATATGGGTATAAATGGTTTTATATTAGTGAATTACGTTCCAAGAAATATTAATGGAGTGTTCTTCAAGTAAAATAAGATCTTCAACGTTATTAAGATTCCTAAAAGGAAAAAAAAAACTCCAAAAAGTAAAGTAATTAATTTTGTATTATTTTAATTCTTTATGAGGAAATATATTTTATTTGTATTATTTTTAAAAGTAAGTTATATATGTAGTAACAATAAAAAGCTTAATAGTAAATAAATAAACAAATAATGGAATGGTTAATAATATTTCAGAAAATTTGCGAAATAATGAGGCCTAAAAGTAGTATAAAATTTTTCTAGTTGTGTTTTTTTTATGAAAATAAATTATGCTTCATCGGAGGAAACAATATTTGTTATTGCGTGAATATTTTAAAATGAAAAATAGTCAAATACACCTATAATCTTTTAAATATTTCTTACACTAAAGAGTCCTGATAAATGATAATTCAGACAAGATTTGACATTTTTCTTACACTCAAGAGTCCTGACAAATGATGATTCAGACAAGATTCGACATTCTTGAATCAGGAAACGCTCGGTTTCCATTTCGATTGCAAGTGTTATACTAATGGTACGTAAATGTAACTCGTTGTTCAAACAACTATTCAGAGTTCCTAGAGCTCCTCGTAAGGCTTGTTGGAAAACCCGTTGTCGGACTTGATTAATCGCCCTTTGTTGTTCAAACTGAATCGTTTCGTTTTTGTAATTTTCTAATTGTTCCAAAGTCTTATAAGTTGAATTAATCAAATTCAATTTTTCTCGTTCTATCTCGGAGTATCCATTCACTCGAAACTGCTCGGCTTCGGTTTCTACTTTCCGTAAGCGAGAACGAGCTTTTTCGAGTTGTTCAATAGCCCCCCCACGCAGTTCCTCTGAATTTCGAATAGTATTCAAGATCCTCTGTTTTCGATTATCTAATAAATCACTTAATGAAAGTAGATTATTTTTCCATTCCTTTCCAAAATTCCATAATCCCTTCCCGAACCAAACATGAATCTTTCGATTCATTTGGCTCTCACGCTCAATTACTTAATTACTTAAGGTAAATTCTGATATCTTTTTTTATGAATGTAATGAGCCTATCTTCTCTTCTTTGTTCCTATTCGAAAAGGATATCGAAACTAACGTAAGACCAAAATATTCGGAGGACTCTTCTGACAAACTCAAAAATATGTAATTGTCAGCAAAGTTGTTTCTTTTTTTTTTCAAATCCAAAAAGTTCTTCTTACTTAGAATAGGTCGTCGATTCAGCATTAGATAAAGGGGGTAAAATCCCCGTTTTTACAATTTACAATAAGCGGTTAAAATCATTTTATCAATATGAGTATCCTATACCGATAAAATATTTATTTGGAAACCACCTCTATATTAACATAGTGGTAGAAAGCGTACCATGCTGCGTCTAGACTTCAAACAGTTTGTTTTAACCATGTTAATAGTTCTACATTATTGGTTAATAGAGAATCAAAATAGATTTACCAATGAATCGCGAAATGCTATGGTTCTTACATATAATTTCTGAATTTATACAGAAGTAATTCGCGAGATCATGCACCTCTCTTTCCTACTTATAACGGAAAAGGGTACAGTTGGTTGGTCCAGCCTATTCTTGAAATAAACAACCCGCACACACTCCCTTTCCAAAAAAAATCAATACACCAAGCACTACACTTAGATTTATTGGATTTGTTGCTAAAATATCGGTATTAAACCCGAAACTCCCGGCAGATGGCCAGTGGCCCAAAGAAACGAAAGAATCGGTTACGTTTTTCATATGATCTCCTCTTATAGATAGACTAAAAAATCGAACAGAGTTCTTTTTGTAGCACTTCGCCCCTCTTTTTATTTATTCTTTTATTTTTTCTGAAATTGAGTAAAAAAAGAAAAAATATTCGAGTTAGTTAGAAATTATGAACTAATGAACTAGCCCTTTTATTGGTTATTGGAACACTACCACTTACTAAAAAGAGTTTCCCTTGGTCTATGAACGGGAAGGATGAAAGCGAATCAGTATGCTAATTCCTCATCCGCAAATCAGCCCGTCCCGTAGGTTCTTTTCTCAAAGAATAAAGAATGGAAGAAGGGAAATCTTGATAGAATTTGAAAAAGCAAACGACAAGTCGAAGGCAATAAAATCGGAAAAAGAAAAAGAAATAAATTTTTCCTATTTCTAAGCTAAGATTAAACAAAAGGATTTGCAAATAAAAGTGCTAATGCTACAACCAGTCCATAAATTGTTAAAGCTTCCATAAAAGCTAGACTAAGCAATAGCGTACCTCGTATTTTTCCCTCTGCCTCAGGCTGTCTCGCGATACCCTCTACAGCTTGACCCGCAGCAGTCCCTTGACCAACTCCAGGTCCAATAGAAGCAAGCCCTACGGCCAATCCAGCAGCAATAACGGAAGCAGCAGAAATCAGTGGATTCATGATAAATTCCTCGTACCAAAAAAAGAAATGGTTAATGATACAACCAACCAATGAATTATGACTTAATTATTCCCTCATTAGGACTCATCCAGTCGAAGTAACTAAGAACTTCGGATTGAAGTAATAAGATTATTGAATCATCAAAACTACTTCGATATATCTTTTTTACTTTTTAGCCACAGAGTCTTTGTGAACCCATACGACTTTCGTTCTTCCATTTCTTGTTCTTGGTTCGAACTGTTAGTTGAATTATTTCTTGATTTCATCCGTTTATTGATTCAATTCACAGTCACAAGGGACCGGAAGGACTTCTAGTCTATTAGAATTCCCGAGAGTAGTAAAATCCTTTAGTTCATTTCATATATAACTAGCACTAGGCAATATCTAATATCACATATACATGTCTTTCTTCCATAACGTAAACCAAGCATTCATCTTAGATTCAATCCTATTCGAGAATCAAGCGTCGAAACATCTAGACTAGAAGGGTTCACTTATAATAGTTATTTAAGTACAGATACCTCCCGCCCCTAACCGACCCTTTCTAAAATACTAAAAAAAAACCTTTTTCCAAATTCTTTTGAATCTTACCTTTTCTTATTATTCCACCTAGAGAAATTTAAATGGACAAATTGATTAGGACGACTAATTCCATATGTATAGAAATATCATTATTTGAATTATTTGATTGATCTAAGTTCATGCAATTTATTAATAAAACTGAATAAATTATTCATTTTTAGTATTTATTATTAATATTTTGGTCAATCGTTGAATAAAATCAACTGAAAGGGAAATCATTTCGTCCTTTTTTTATTTAATTACTTTAATTACACGTCGTAAACCTATACAACAAGAATTATTGACAAAAATTATGATATTCAAATTGTTTTAACAATGAATTAATAATGAGATGGACTAAGCAATCTAAAGTGAATATTCATTGAGACGA
>JAOTQJ010000007.1:4621554-4635791 GCA_025642045.1 Solanum sejunctum
TATAGAATCCAATTTATTATTTATCGAAATCCTACCGCTTTTTTCTATTTATAATTTATGTAAAAACAGTCAGTCAAAATGATTAATTATTAACTAATTTGAATGAAACTTGACTTCTTTGGATTATGATGCATTAATCTAGATAATGTTCATATTAGTTTTTTGTTCAAAGTAGCTTAACATTATTAAGTTTTACATATTTTAGAAGTTTTATAATTACACGTAAATTATGCTATTTTTAAAATCACAAGTTAATTATATATTATTGATATATAAATCACAATTTCATTTCTTAACCAAGCTCAATTGAGTAAACGTACGACATGTTCAACTATAACAACTCTGATCGAAGCCATCCATGATCCATCATGAGTCTCATTATAGCAGACTTCTATGCAATAACTCACAAATCACATAAGGAAAATAATTCGCACTAGGCAAGCCCAGTGCGACCAACTTGATCCAGAAGGCAAATCCCTTGCTTTTGATGGCAAGGGGTTTCGAATTTAAAACTTCTAACATAGAAGCCGCAAGTCTAAACTACTAAGCCACCATGAAGGGTCTCTCAACACCTTTTTACATAACATGCTATATTAAAGGGCAAACCTAGTGCACTAAAGCTCTCCTATGTACAGGGTTCGGGGAATGACTCGACCACAAGAGTCTATTCTATGCAGCATTACCTTGCATTTTCTACCAGAGGTTGTTTCCTAAGGTTTTACCCTCCCCAAACCCTATTTGTGGAATTTCACTGAATATGTTATTGTTATTATTTGTTATTTTCAAGGTTTAAAACCGTGACCTCCTTGTTACATGTTATATTGCTATTAAGAATTAAACTCATGACATTAATTCTTATAATACTATTTGTTAAGATATCAATCACTTACTATCGTGTTAATGAGTTTAATTTTATTACATAATCAAATTCATCAAACAAGTAAACATCATGTTCGACCACAAGTCATGCCTTACTCATCATATAAGCCTCGTCATAACTATCTGATTATTATTATTATTATTATTTTACGTGAGCTCAAACTGTATCACATAAAATGAAAATGATTAAAATATTTACATGTAATGAAGGAAAAAAATGTCAAAGGAGTCAATGAATGGGGAAGTTATTTAAGTACAATAAATAAAAGTAGATTTTAATTTGGCAGAGAAGTCACATGTAAGTAGAAAAATAGTCCAAAAATCTCCATAACGGCAAATCATCAAGTACTTCTGCCACACTGCATGATTTCAAAAATGCAGAAACACAGGCTCAGATATCGACTCGCTCAATTTATGTGATATTTTTAATTAATTATTAAAAAAATAACATATTTTTTTAAACTTACTGATAATTTAATTTAAATACTCTTGATTAGCATTCATAGCCACGTGCATATTTTTTCATTTTTAAATTTTGATTGTCATGTCGTTCTCACTATTTCGGTCATGTCCCTTACTTGCTTGGCATATGTATTTTTTTATAACTAAAGTTAAATACGATAGTGTAAATAATATTTATCTTATATTCAAATTAAATAGCAATATATATCAAATGTCATACTTTCTCTATCTCATATTAATTGCATTTGTGAGATAATACACACATATTAAGAAAAGCATTCAAAGATAAAACTTACATAATACTTTTCACTATTGCCCTTTGTGAAATCATAAATATGTTGTGTAATTTATCTCCTGAAAAATATAAAACTTTAATAAATTAAAGGGTAAATATGAAAAAAATTTCAAGCATTCTTCTTAAACTTTGAACAATTTAATTATTTTGAATATTAAAAAAAAGTCTTATAAATTTAATTAATTGAAAAAAAAGTAATATTCAAATTTTAAGACTCAAAATTTCGATATGGTATTCGGTATCTACCGTGCCATGGCTCTCTTGATCCATTTTTACAAGTTACAAATGTGACTGACGGCCCAAAATACAAGCCCATACTAAAAGGCCCATTTTTAATCGAACAAAAGAAATAACTTTACAGCTCTAAACTTAGCTCGGCATTTTTCTTTTCAGCAGGCAAATTGAAGCTCCAAGAAAGTAGAGAGCCGTAATCGAAGAAGACGAAGTTACAATAGCGTAATCACTTGTAAGAATTCGTTTCAAATTTTTGTTTTTAAGTTACAGTTTTGGTTTCATTTGTTGTAATTTTTGTTGAATGAAGTATGCACACCAGATGTTTGATAAAATGCTTAGCAGAAGTGTCAATCAGTTTTTTTTCTTTTTAGTTTCATAAATCTTTGTGAATTGAAGTTTTGAATCGTGGGTGTCTTGAATTGAATGCTATAGTATAGAAAAAAATTGAGATGTGAAGAAAAAATGTGATCTTTGCTATTATAGAGAGTGATTCTTGATAGTGTAAAAGATTGAAGATTTGCTGTAAAACTCTAGCCCGGTGCGTAATAGTGTGTATTAGGGTAGCGCATAGAATGATTTTACATGTAAAAGTATTAATGAAGTGCTGAAATTTGTAACAAAGTTATGTGGAATCATAAGATAAAAATAGTAGAGTTATAGTAGAAACATTTTCATTGTTCTTCTCTTTGATTGAGGTTTATTACTATTTTTGGTAAACAAAAAGAGATCCCGCTTATCAAATTCTTTTTATTTACTTCTCCATGATTTGAACACCCTTAACTCTATTCCCAGCTTGGCCACTGTTATTCAGGATGTCTTATTTTGATCATCTATTCGTGCTCGGAAGCGACAAGTTTAGAATGAGTTAACCTCTACGTTCTGTTAAAATTCTACTTAGATAAGTTCATATGATACTGCTAAAATTTCATTTGCTAGTCATACCATATGATTTGAAATTCTTACAACATGGTTGAACTTGATTTTGTTCCTTTTTTTTTCCCTTCCTTCTTTTTATGCAGAGTTGATCTATAAGAAGCTTCATGGCTTCAAGTAGACCGCGTGGCGGCAGTTTTTCCCGAAACATATCTAGTGCAGCTACAGCTCAGATTCCTGGAGTTAAGCTTGGTCCAAATGGCACATCATTTCTTTCATCAGGCATACCAGATCTTGACCGTAATTCCCACTACACCTCTTTTAGTGTATCTTTACCTTCTTTTTTTTTCCATTACTATTTCTCTTTCTATTATCAGTAAGCATGAAATATGTATGAACTTGTTTTTCATGTGATTGTTATATTATCTTACAGAGATTTTGGGTGGTGGCTTTACTTTGGGAAGCCTAGTCATGGTTATGGAAGACCCTGAGGCACCTCATCATATGCTTTTACTGAGAAATTTCATGTCTCAGGGCCTGATTCACAAGCAACCCCTACTCTATGCCAGTCCTGAAAGAGATCCACGAGGCTTTCTTGGAACTTTGCCTAGTCCAATGGCTTCTAAAGAGGAGAAGTCTCATGAACGCCCCTCAGAACAGGTTTATCCCTTGCTTTCAGTATCTTAATATAATATTATACATGATAATGTAGACCTTGTTGTTTTCTACAAGTTTGAACTTTAGGATCCATTTTAAATTACAGGATGCAAATTTGAGAATCGCTTGGCAATATAAAAAGTACTTGGGGGAAAAAAATTCAGAGTTCCAAAGAGGTATGGGCAGTTGACACCTTATTTTCTCAATTCATTCTTTTTTGAACTCGTAGGATGAATAATGATTAATTTTCCTAGAGATTGACTTCAGTTTATTAAGGTAATTATTTTCTTGCAAAATCCAAGATTGAGTTTGTCTTGAATTGGTCTTTGTCATGTCAAGAAGTGACTGAAAATATCTATGATATCATATTATCATTTGCTGGTCAAAATGTAATGAAAGAAGAAATGGATCTTGTCACGAGGCTTCTAAGGGATCTGTTGTGAGATTGACTCAATAATGTCCTAGGGAAACACCTGCAGAAGAACCTCTATGTTGCTGGTGAAATGTTCAACAGAATGATGCTTTCTAAGTGAATATTTACTATTTTGCAGTTTGCTTAAAGCCACGATATATGTTTCTACTTTTAACCAACTTCTAAGTACAACAACAACAATAACAACAACATACCCAGTGTAGTTCAATAGATTGGGGTTTAGGGAGGGTAGAGTATACGCAGACTTTACCTCCTCTGTCACAGAAATGAGGTAGAGAGACTGCTTCCGATACTTAAACAACTTGTAAGTATGAATAGAAATTTCTATGTAATCATCCTTTCAAAGCAATATTGTGAAGGCACTGAATGTGGAAAAGCTCTGGACCAAGCTCTCTTACCGACTAGAACTTCCTGGCAGTTGAGACTTTCTTGTCCAGGATTTGGGTGGATATAAAGACTGGCAGTTTGAAGGCTTTGGGTTGTTGTCGATAAGTGTGAGTCATGTTTCTGTAAACAAGTACTTTGTGCAGTGTTCTTTTTGTAGTTCTCTTCTCTCTATGTAGAAAACTTCCTATTCCTTTCTCTGAAATTGTACTTTTAATTGAGAGTGAGATTTATGCCGAGGCTGAAGATTAGCGTGTGCATTATATATGCAGGTGGGAAAGCTGAATATTGCAATGACTTTGACTTGCGAAAGCCCCTAGAAAGGCGCTTCTATAGTGGGCAGCAGGTTGATTGCATTAGTCTTCGAGATTCTCCAAATCTAGCATCTCTACTTGAACGTTGCTCAACCTTTTCAGCTCAAATATCAAAGTATTGGCATCCTTTTTCGTACATTCAGTTATAGTTTTCTTGTTGGCTATGATTTATGCTCCAAAACTGCAATTTGGCAAATGTCATGTAGCCCAATCAAGGAATAAGGATGCTTCAACACATGCCTTTTAATGGGATTGGAAAATGGGATGTGGGACTTTTTCTGGAGGATGCAAAAAGATTGTTGTTGGGAACCATTATGCCATGGTGGTAAGGCATAGGGATAACACCGGAACTGTTTTACTTGGATTCTGGAAAATGTCATCAAGGAATAGGTAATAGGTAAAAAGGCTAAGAAAAAAATAGACACAAGAGACGGTTAATTTGCCAATCCATGATAAGAATGTAATCTAACATATGTAGGCTGGAAAGCCTTTCAAATGATTTGGTAAGGAAAACTAAAACATTGAGATAGTATCAAAAGTGACTTAAATCTTCTTTTTGTTTGAGAAATTTTGATGTCCTGTAGATCTTTGGGGAATTAGAGATCTAGTAGATACACAATATCATTGTGATCTCATTTTTTCCTTTTTCAAGTAACTTCAAAGAAGTATTATCTGATGGTGTCTACCCTCTTCCATCTCCTCCAATCGAGATATTCTTATGGTTTAACATCTTTCTAAAGTGTATAGATTGGCAAAAGTTATAATTTTCACCATACTCTTGTTCATATGGAATATGAGACGGAATGGTACTTTTCATTATTTGATTGTGAAACAATAAGTGATATTGTTGATCATTCTTTTATTCAAAAACATAATTGTTGCATCTGAATTAGGAAACGAATACCTGTAAATGAAATATGATAGGCATGATTAAGCTAAGTGATTTCGCTGAGAAGAACTAATAAATTACTAATATTCTGCCAGTTTTTGGTCAGTTTGGTTCCGTTCCTGAAAATTCTATGATTAGGATTAACTTTCAATTCATTGTCTTTGTCAATTAAGTTTTGTTTTCTGTTTGAACTTTGAACTATATTGGTATGATTTTGTTTCTGTGGCTCCTTTATTTTTGATTATATAGGATTGATCTATTGAATATGTTGTAAAAGTTTCTTCTAATGTAATGTCAGATCTGATGGCAACATCACATGTGTCGGTCGTATTGCCATTCAGTCACTATGTTCACCTCAGTGCGACTTCACCGACAAGGTTATTTTCCAAATTTTGGTAACTTGTAATCTAGTTTATGCTGTGTATTAATCACTGACCACCGTGGGACTAACTAGGCTGTTAAAATTATGGTCTTTCGTTGTTTGCTTAAAGCTGGCTTTCTTTTCTGGGTGGGGGTAGGAAGGAAGGGTGGCTCGGAAGAACAAATGCATGATGGAACTGTTTTGTGCTCTATTTGGGTTCATGTTTCCCTGTGTGACTGTTCATTGCAAGATCTAATGTTGTATTTACATCTCATTGTAGGATTGGGATATGCTCTCTTTTATAAGATCTTTGAAAGGCATGGTTCGATCTTCAGGTGCAGTTGCAGTCATATCCTTTCCACCCTCACTTGTCTCACCAACTTCTTTAAAGAGGTGGCAGCATCTGGCTGATACCTTGATATCTGTCAAAGCAATCCCTGGTATACCTTTGTTTAATCCATTATAGAAAGTTCTGCCTACTTTTAGTATAAAATGTGTTTAAAGCTTGCTGCAGATGAGGACAAAGAATTGGCAAAGCTCTTAACCGGTTACCAAGACATGCTGGGCTTTCTGAGTGTACACAAAGTAGCTCGCATAAATACACAGGTGAATAACCCCTTCCGCATTAACTGCAAGATTTGATGCCGTCCTAACATTTTCTGGGGCACCATTTTCTTTCTTACTGTGGATAATGGGTAAATGAGCCTGACTTTTAATGCAGAGAAAATAAAACATCTTCTAAAATCATATATGACTGGACAGAATGTACTTCATTCTTAGCTTTTAGGCTTCTCTTCTTTCCTTATCTAAGACTTAAGTATGATTACTATAAGGTACATGAATATTATCAGAAATAATAGATAAGTACCAGTAAGGTGGCCTTTCTTTTGGTTGATGAATACAGTAAGGTGGACTTCGATTATAGGCTTTGATAATTACAGATTGGATTCAATCAATCATCTTTATGTGCGAGCGCATGTGTTTGGGCGATAGGGGCGGTGATATTCTCTGAACATCAAACTTATCAGATAAGTTGATCCAAAACTTTTAACAGGTCCCTGCAATTCTAGCAGCCACAACATTCTCAATGAAGCTGCGAAAGCGAAGGGCATTGGTTTTAGAATGCCTTAATCAAGCCCCAGTTGATGGTTCAAGTGGAAGTTCATATGGTACTTCTGGTAGTTGTTCTGGAAGTTCTAAGACAGGGAACCTCGACTTCTAGTTAATATTATGCGTGTGACTCCAGTTTCTCTCAACCTATATCATGCTCCTGCAATTGCTGGATTTGCAGGTCTATACTGTTAGATATCAAGGTTTAGTATTACTGTGAGTTGCAAGGTCATATAAAAGCTGGATGTAGCAAACATCCTTATGGTTCTGTCACACGTTCTCGAACTTTGTCAATGAAAGCCGTTCAAGAAGTGGGTTGCCAGGACGCGTTGTTTTCCTCGCTGTATTATAGATTCATAGTGCTTTACAGTAGCAAGATTTAGTTTACAATTATGACATGGATTCATAGCGAGTGTTCTAGTGCATGGGGCTGACGTTTTTTTTCTTTTCTTTATATTGTATTGAAGGATATGCACAGTAACTTATCTTGAAGCAGTTTTCTTGCTTCCTTAACTATCACAGAATCAATGTTGATAACTCTCACTGTAAGAAGCCTTCATTAATGAATTGTTGTATCTGCATTTATTCTTTCTATCATGCTTTGATTATATTCGTTTTGAACCGAGGATCTATTAGAACAGCCTTCTCACCCAACAAAGGTAGGGTTAATGCTTGCTATATCCTATCCTCTCTAGTCCCCCCAAACCCCACGTTGTGGGATGATACTAGTATTTGAGAAGCCACTCATAATACGTCGTTATATATAAAAAGGACATATTGATGCACAAAGTATCTCGTGTTCACGCAGGGTCTAGTAAAGGGCCATACTCCAAAGACCCTTTTCTAAACTATTTTATGACAAGAAGAAACCAATGTCATCATTTTCTGCCCAAAACATCACAAAATGCTAGAATTACATGAAACAAAACTTTGGAGGTAAGGTTTCTATGCTCCATCTTTTCCAGACTTCACTTGTGGGATTGCATCGAATATATTGATGTTGTAAAACTCTGAATCATTCTGCTTTGAGGGTGTTCGCGATGTCAATGACAAACCGGTATTTAACGTCACCTTTGGCGAGACGCTCCAATGCAATATTTACATAATCCATTGGAATGACTTCAACATCTGCTGTTATATTGTGTTTTGCAGCAAAATCAAGCATTTCTTGTGTCTCTTTCATCCCTCCTATCCCACTTCCAGCTACAAGCTTCCTTCCTGTCATTACATGTAAAATTCTCAACTGATTTATATTTCTAGTAGGTCGGTGAAGAGGCTATTTCCAATAGATCCTTGGCTCGAGTAAAAAAAGCAAGCCCGATGCACTAAAGCTCACGTTATGCGCAAGGGCCAAGGAAAGGTCCAACTACAATGGTCTATTGTACATAACCTTACCCTGTATTTCCATCAGAGACTATTTTCAAGGCTTGAACCCTTGACCTCCTAGTCACATGGTAGCAACTTTACCAGTTACTCTAAGGCGCCCCGTTAAGACCTAGGCTCGAATAAGCATATCAAAGAGTCAAGTATATAAAACAAGTATAGTGGTGAAGAAGTCATGTTGAAAACAATTACGAAGAGAACAAGTAGCAACAACAAATAATACGATAACTGAAGCAAAAGAAACAATATGTACTACTAAAATCGAAGAAAATGATGGTAAGAGAGTAAAAATAATAATACTGATAGGGGAACTAGATAACGCTCGACTACCTACTAACCTTCTGCCCTAATCCTCTACGTCTATATCTTCCTATCTCCTATCTCTGACAAAACCAAGAGTTCTAAAAAGCACAGAAGCTAACATAGACAAACAAACATGCCTAGAGTAAAACTTGCATTCTTGCACGATACTCACCAATAAACAATGGAAAGACAGGTAGCTCGACGGGTTTGTCAGGTGCACCAAGAAAGATAAGCTTCCCGTGAGACTTCAACAGTCCGATCAATGGACCGATGGGGTGATCAGCAGAGACTGTATCAAGAATGCCATCCATTGTACCTATAGCAGCCTAAGAAAATATGGGAACCAAAGTTCATGAGTATCAAAATGTTATTTTTGTGACAGTAGATGGTACAAGTAAATTACCTGCAGCTGATCCAGATCAGTGCTAACCAAAAACGAATCAGCACCAAGACGTTCAAGAGCTTCGTTCTGCTTTCTCCGAGATGTACTAATCACAGTCACCTTTAGCCCCATGGCCTTGGCAAACTTGACACCAACGTGACCAAGTCCGCCAAGGCCTACTATACCAATATCAAGGCCTGGTTTATCTAGTCCAAAGTATCTCAATGGACTGTACATTGTAATTCCAGCACAAAGCAGAGGGGCTGCAGTAGCTAGGGACAAGTTTTCTGGTACATGAAACACGAAATGTTCATCGATAACTATCATGTCTGAGTACCCTCCATACGTTGGTGTTCCATCATTGTAGATTGCATTGTAGGTAGCTATTCCTTTGGAGCAATAGTTCTCAAGATTGTTCGTGCAGTCTTCACAAGATCGACATGATCCACAGTATCCCCCCACAGCAACTTTCTCTCCAACGGTGAACTTCTCTACCTTACTACCAATCTCAGTTACTTCGCCTACGATCTCATGTCTACATCCATCAATTAAGCTATAAGAGTTAGAATTCTATATGTTGCAATATCAGAAGCCAGGGGAAAGAATTTTGCATAACAATGAAATGTAACATGTTCAAGAATGTAAAATTGGGATACGTTACCCGGGGACGAGAGGGTATAGAGAAGATCCCCATTCATTCTTCAATTGATGAATATCAGAATGACAGATACCACAGTAAAGAACCTTCAATTTGACATCTTTATCGCCCGTTGCCCTGCAACCACATCATTTGCAAACCAAAAGGTATACAAACATTAATCAAGACGCTCAAAAACAGAATCATGTCCTTGTTACAACATGATGTCTAAGATTGTTTAGATGGATGTCGTGGTTGAAGTCAACTAAAGTGTACATGGCTAGTGTTGGGGTTTGCGATACTCTGTGAGGTAGAGAGGTTATTTCTGATAGACGTGAACATTCATAATTATTAAGAAAAATACATGATAAAAAGGAGGTATACCTTCTAAAGAATTTGAAGGGAGAAAGGAATCCAGAATTGTCTCTAGCAGCCCAACCAAAAGTCTTAACAAGGTTCGTTTCCTCGGACGATTTCTCCATAACTCAATTCTTGGATTCCTTTACCAACTCAAGGAAATATAAAATGTACCAAGTATAACTCTATCTTATTATGGTGTTAGAGTTGCCAATACAGACTGTAAGAATTAAAAAAGTGTTCTTTTGAAGAACATTTTTGGCCTTCAGAATTGACTCTTCATAAAAAAAATAATTTTTTTTGTTTCCCATTCGGTGTTTAATACCTATTTGAACGCTAATCTGAAATCTCTGATTAAAGATGGAGGTATCGTACCACAATCTTGCATGGTCAACAAAACATAGTTGACGTAACTCTTTTTGAAAATGACTAATAAATAGATACTCCCTCTGTGACACACTTTCCATTTTAGTCAATATCAGACAGAATGACACATTTCTATATTTAGTAATAATTTAGTTTTAAAATGTACATTTCAGCCTTAATGAGATAATTTATGGTCACTCGAATATACTTGTTTTAGACCACAAGTTTCAATAGTCATTTTTTTATTCTTTAAACTCCGAGCAAAGTCAAACAACATCTCAATACTCTAAGTTAGGGTTTCATTGCAGAAATGGGATGGAATAGTAAAGTTTCTTAGATTTATCAGTTGAATCATGAAACAATAACTATGCTATGTCTTTTGATGATTATAATATCTTGACCAACTTTCTCGCATCTCGACTCATCCACCAGGTACATACTATCTCCCACCAGTACAAGGTACCAGTCAGAGAAAATTTTCTCTAAAAGAAATCACTTGATACTATTCACCGCGTCTGAAACTTGCTTCATTACCGAAACTTATAATTGAGTTCCATCTTTCGGAGAGAGTAGGATGTAAGCAAAAGATTTCAATTGGTTTCCAACATTTGAGAAGACACTCAAAATTTATTATGTATGCATTATATTCTTATGTAATGTTCCACAAGAAGAATCAAAATCATCGTTTAACGCCCAAAACATCATAAAATACTAGAATTACATAAAGAAGAACTCTTAGTTGTCTACTCCTCTGCTTTAAGGGTCTTAGCAACGTCAATGACAAAACGATACTTGACATCAGCTTTGGCGAGACGCTCCATAGCAGTATTGACATAATCCATTGGAATGACTTCAATATCTGCTGTTACATTGTGTTTTGCAGCAAAATCAATCATTTCTTGCGTTTCTTTCATCCCTCCGATCCCACTTCCAGCTACGAGCTTCCTCCCTGTCATTATATGCAGTTCACGAAAAAAATTTCAAATATGAGACGATATAACACATTCCTTGCACGATCATACCAAAATCTAGAGAGCAAGGGTAATCTACTCACCCATAAGCAATGGAAAGACGGGTAGGTCGAGAGGTTTTGCAACTCCACCGAGCATGATAAGTTTCCCATTAGTCTTCAGTAGTCCGATCAATGGTAGGATAGGGTGAGTAGCAGAGACTGTATCAAGAATTCCGTCCATTGTGCCCATAGCAGCCTATGAATCAACAACTATAGTTGAGTACTACAAGTCTACGAGACGCTATTCTATGACGATACATATTTGTTTTTCATTTTCAACAATAGAAGACTGAGAGAGAGAGTACCTGCAGTTGATCCGCATCAGTGCTAACCAAAAACGAATCAGCACCAAGACGTTCAATAGCTTCCTTCTGTTTACTTAGAGACGTACTAATAACCGTCACCTTTAGCCCTAAAGCCTTGGCAAACTTGACACCAACATGACCAAGTCCTCCGAGACCGACTACACCAACGTGAAGGCCCGGTTTATCTAGTCCAAAGTACCTCAACGGGCTGTAAGTTGTAATTCCAGCACAAAGCAGAGGTGCTGCAGCATCTAGGGGCATGGTTTCTGGGACACAAACAACGAAATGTTCATCGACAACAATCATGTCCGAGTAGCCTCCGTACGTTGGTGTTCCATCGTGGTACATTGCATTGTAGGTAGCTATTCCATTGGAACAATAGTTCTCGATATCGTTGTTACAGTTTTCGCAAGATCGACATGATCCAACTAGACACCCCACACCAGCTTTATCTCCAACTTTGAATTTTTCCACCTTGCTTCCAACCTCAGTTACTTCACCCACAATTTCATGTCTGTATACGAATTTTTACACTATCAAGTCACGCGAAGATAACTACTGGTATCTAACAATAAAAAAGTGGATTACTCGTACAAAATAAGACAGATTACCAGAGGCAAACAATATAACCAATGTAAAGTTCTCGTTATACTGTCAATGCATATAAGTTAAATCCTTAAGCTCTGACAAAGGACAAATTTTTCATAAGTAAACATAAATGACCAGTAAACTCCTATTCAACTGCTATAACTCAAAAAATAGTTCATGAGATTCATTAGTTTCATTTATTTTTCTTTGTTTACAATAGACCCTCGTAGTTTGGCCATCCCTTCACATAGCGGACGCTTTAGACAGTTGATACAACTAGGTTGTGAATAGCCAACCATCGTATTGTAAAAACTGGATAAGTTCGATCTACTAAATTCATCGAGTTGTTCCAAAGGATCAAAACGATTTGTTGCAAAATAGTCCTTTGGTCGAGGACTTCCAAACACATCCTAAGCTAAACAAATAACCAACTCGCAATGAACAGGGGAAAGTACAACAACAATATACATGGACATAAATGTATGCAAACCTTTATCACTACGTCATACTCATAGATATAGTAGGATATAGAGAGACTGTTTCTGGAAGAACCTCCTCAAATGCAATGAACAGGGGAAAGTATAGTATCCAAAGTCAGGAAATGAATATTTTGCATCATATACTAATTAAACTAATATAATTTCATAATATAAGATTGAAAAACATACCCAGGGACCATAGGATATTTAGAAAATCCCCAGTCATTTGTCAACTGATGGAGATCAGTATGACAAATACCACAGTAAAGTATTTTCAATTTCACATCCTTATCACCAGTTGCCCTGAAATCAATATCAACAACACAAAGAATGATCAAATCACTTAAATCTTGTCCCTATTACATAAAAAAAATATTTTAAAAAATAAAGTCACTGTACTATCCACTGTACCTTCTTGAAAATTTAAAGGGGGAGAGTGTCCCAGAAGAGTCTCTAGCTGCCCAACCAAAAGCCTTAACAGGGTGCACTTCTTCTGGTGATTTTTCCATAACTCAATTCTTGAATTGTTTTCACTAAATAATTACTCTTTTCTTTCTTCTTTCTGTTGACAAAGTTGAGTGGAATATAGTTGTATTTTTATATTTTTGGTGGAAACTGTGGAAAAGTTACAGTGGTGGGCATATTTATTACAAGTATGAAACACATTACTCGATGTGGTTGGTTGAAAATTTAATGAGAACTCTCGATTTCAAACCTTTAAGAATGAATTTTTTTGTTATTGGGAGCGTTATCATTAGAAATGGATCTTACAACAATAACATCTTTACTCAAATATCAGAAATGGAATTTGAATGAATAAAATATACATAGATTTTATCATTAACTTATGGAGATGAAAAAATTATTTTTAAAAAATCATTTCAAAAGTAGAAAATACTAAATACAAAACAACTAAAGTGCATAATAAATGAAAATTTATAAAGATAAAAATGAATCTTATAGTACACAAATTCATATTTATTCTACTCCAAAATAAATATCCATCATCAAATTAAAAAAAAAATATTGCTCCAAAATAAATATCGATCATCGAATTAAAAAAAAAGTATGGAACATATTGATGTCATTGGTGATGTCTAAGTGAACTAAATTGTTTTTGTTTTTTCTTCCGTAGTTGCCAATATGGACTGGTAGGTATAGTGTGTCGATATAAAAAATGGTACTTTTTTGAATTGTCCTTAGACACATCAGATTGACCATATATTTAATTATTATTCTCTTTATTTAAAAAAAATAATCTAATTTAATTTAATATAAAATTTAATAAAATAAAAAATATTTTTTTTTATTTTATGGTTGTAACTTTAAATTATGTTAAATGTATCAAAATATTTTTTAATCTTGTGATCTTAAATATGTCACGTAAAAAATAAAAAGTAAAATATTATAAAAAAAATAAATCATTTTTTTAATCAAACTAAAATAGAAAATAGTTCTTTTTTTTGGAGTATGGAAAGCATTTTTTTTAATATAATCATGGTATTTGAATAATCTTTTGCTTAATTTTGTTCAT
>JAOTQJ010000007.1:4657699-4673514 GCA_025642045.1 Solanum sejunctum
AAATAATAATCAAAGTAAAAAATGAGAAAATATTAAAGTAATGACTCAACCATACCAAACTGGTCATTAGATAAAATAAGTTTTTTCATTGTTACTTAACAATGGATTTAAACGATACAATATAATAAAATTTAAGTAACAATCAAAGTAAATATTATATTTAAACTAATAATACAATATAATACAACTGGTAACAACCATCCAAACAAGGGGTAAAACGCGAGATATAACTCGTTCGATATTATGATATGAAAATACAACATTTATTTTACAAGAAAAAAAGTTATTTGTCTTCGAGGGCAAAAACTAAAGACCAACACAAAATAGGGACAAAAGTGTAAATGACTCTTTCTTGGATTCTAACTAATTATATTGGGCCATGATACAGTTCACATGGCTAAGCCCAGTCCAATTTAAGGCCCAATAAAATCTTCCTTCAAAAATTTTCCACTTTCCAATTTCGTCAATTCTTCACTTTCCATTTTCACCTCAAAAATCCGAAGCTTTCTCTTCGACATTAATGGCGTTGGAATGGGTTGTTCTTGGCTACGCCGCCGGAGCAGAAACAATCATGCTGCTACTCTTAACGGTTCCGGGTCTTGACCCGCTTCGCAAAGGGTTAATCGCCGTGACCCGGAATCTCCTCAAGCCTTTTCTGTCCATTGTACCCTTTAGCCTCTTTCTCCTAATGGATATCTACTGGAAATACGAGATCCGACCCACTTGTGAATCTGAATCTTGTTCTCCATCTGAGTACCTTCGTCACCAGAAATCAATCATGAAGTCTCAGCGTAACGCGCTTCTGATCGCGTGTGCTCTCGTGTTCTATTGGTTACTGTATTCTGTTACTAACCTTGTTGTGAAAGTTGAGCAGCTGAATAAGCGTGTGGAGAAGCTGAAGGCTTCGGATTGATCCGATCTGATTTGATTTGGTGGGTCGGGTAACTGGTTATTTGTTTTCGGGTCGGATATGCTCCAGTTTCTTAATTTGGATCATTTAGGTTATTTTTTGAGTTATTGATGAACATTTGCGTTAAGTAATTTTATTAGAGCTGTGATAAGACAGGAAAAGATGATTAAGGGTCATTTTACTATGCTAATTTTTGGTTTAAAAGGTATTGCTTTTTACTAAATTTGTAAACTTTTGTTGTTATTATGATTGAGCAGGTTAGTAGGTAGCATTGCGTTATCGGGCTGTCCTTTCATTTAAGTAGTCCAAGTATTGCCCGTGTAGTTTCTTGTGCTCCAATTTCTGTTATTATTTGTTGATTCATTGTACCCGATTATCGTATTGTTTCATTACTATATGTTGTTTCTTGTGCTTTAGTTACGTCTTTTTTTGGATTAGGATTGCTTTGTACTGTTTTTTCTTGAGTCGAGGGTGCCTCTCTAGCTTTGAGTCTTAGGTAGAAGTAAGGTTTGCGGACACTATATGCTCTCTGGACCCCACTTTGTGGTAGTATTACATTGGGTAAAACTTACTTTTAAGTTTAGGTGGTATTTCTTATCCGATAATACTCTAGAACCAAACCTCCATTTCATCCATGGTGCCCTAATATGATATGTGACATCGTCATTGATATCCGACAGAAAGTGTATTGTTTCATTATTATATGTTGTTTCTTGTACTTTAGTTACATGTCTTTTTTTGGATTACGATTGCAATGTACTGTTTTTTCTTGAGTTGAGGATGCCTCTCTAGCTTTGAGTCTAAGGTCGGGGTATGGTTTGCGTACACTATACCCTCTTCAGACACCACTTTGTGGTATTACATTGAGTACGTAGTGGTGGTTGTTGTTATTACTGAGTAATGAAAGATCTGTCTAATTAGAGCAAAATTAATATTGAGGATTCAAATAGCAGACTCTGATGATATTGTTGTTGTTGTGTTAATGAGTTCTTGATCATAGTGTTCTTGTTGTTTGGTCTGAAGGATAATAATATGATTAGAAGAGTGTTGAATTGGGGTTTATTTGGTGGTTTATTTTACAATCTTTAGGATTTGATATTAACTTTTAAGTTATAAACTGCAAAATTTTTGGGCGATAGGCTATTGAATTGGAACCTGAGGTATTATTCTTTTTTAGTATAACAACAACAACAATAACATACCCAGTGAAGTCCCACAAGTGGGGTCTGGGGAGGGTAGATTGTACGCAAACCTTACCGCTACCTCATAGAAGTAGAAAGGTTGCTTCCTAAAACATATTCTTTTTTAGTATCTCGTGTGGATTATTTGAGTGCCAATGAAACAGTAGAGACTTTTTTGTATAGGTTGCTAAATGTGTCCTCGATGATGTCATTGCAAGTATGGCGGTTGTATACATTGCATAAAACTTCTTATCTTCTTTGTATAGTTCCTAATTGTTGTTGGAGATATGGTAGCTGCATGTATAGTTGCTTGTTCTTGGTTTTTTCTTAACTGACGTGGATTGCTAACTTGTAGTTTATGAATGTGATTCGTGAATTTGTGATTTTCCAAAGAATGGGTATCTAAAGCAATTTAAGGAAGGAGAAAGTAGTGAAACATGTTTGTCTTGCAATAGTTAGTGATCTATATGTGCCCGGAAGACCTTTCAGTGTCCTTACACTTTTTAGCTCTCTTTTTGAGCATTGAGCCTTCGAGGGTTTTTATTATGTCTGAAGAAGAAAGTTGCGGACAGAAAAAGTGTACTATGATGAACTCGTTTTGCTAGTTGATGTGTGTTCCTATTGTACATTATAAGGATTAAGAGTTGAAATGGCTATGACTGAACCTGGAACCATAAGTTAGTATTTGTTCATAATTAAGTCGACCCAGTTGTGTAGTCTGTATAGAACTGCAGAGAATGTGAAAAATAATGAAGCAATCATTTCGTGTTTCTACAGAGAAACATGTTAGCCTTGTAGGTCCTCAAGAGAGGTTTAAACACCTCCTTTTTACATTGTCTTTCGATAGATGAGTTCACGAGTGTACTTGTACCAAATGTGTCTTTTTAGTTTCTTTGCTATTGCCTGTATGTCAAAAGATTAGGCCATTTTTCCATTTTACAAGATGTTCTTTTGAGATTTCATGGATTCATTGCAGACACTTGAGCTTGCTATTGATTCAATGTGCTGAGTTCTCTTATTGCAGGAAGAATTCATGTCGAAAGTGATTATCTTGAAGTAATTTAAATGTTACTCCTTTTTTGCTAAATATAGTCAGTGAGAAAATTGACAGCCCCATTGGTTTCTGTTGCTCTTTATGCGTATTCTGGCTAATGCTCTTTCCAGACTCCAGCAATGGTAAGTTTCATGTTATTGTTATTCTGTGAAGGCCTATTAGATGGCCAGTATTTCGATTGTCAATACGAGACCTCATGAGTTTTTCTGTTTATCGATCAGTTTAATATTCGTGTGGGGACGTTGAAGCTAAGGACTAGTTGATTCTTATATCCATCTTCTTGGTCTTTAGTTCTGTAAGTGTTGAGTACCTGGTTTGGTTTTCACAGGAACATCTGTTATTTTTATGCTATTTCTTAGCTAATGCTTGTTTAATGGTTACTTGTTGATTGCTGTTTGCTGCTTGATATGGTTGGAAAAGTAGAGCGTCTTTTCAAGTCGGTATTAGTTGTTAATTCTCGACTTTTAAGCTGTCGCGGAGCCAATATTTGTGTTCATGGTGGGTGGTTTTTGTATCAAGATGTTCAACAATTGATATATATGTCAAAATATCTATATTTAACTTATATATTCGAAAAAGTTTTTCAATGAAGGGTGTTCATCTGATCATTTTTAGGTGAATGTAGCTCCATCTTTGCTTTCAAGTATTACATTAATGCATTTTTTAAAAAATGTAGCTTGTCGTGATGAATACCTAATATATCAGGATATGAGATAAGGTATGTTGGAGGATAGGGGGCAAACATAATCTATGTGGAATTTTACATGTGCAATTTGTTTTTTCAATTTTTGCTAAGAAAGTTATCTTTCTCATTATCTAGTTGCCGTTTAAATGAAACAAAACCTCCTGTATCCAACAAACTAGATTCGTTAGTTTGTTCGTGTCTCGACTATATATCTGTTACCTCTCCTTCCTATATTCGTATCGATCGGGCAACATCAATGCTTAATCAACCATGAGGAAATCATCTAACCTATGCTAATGTTCCATATAAGCTATGATAACAATTTTGTAATCAAAATGTAGTTTTCTTTTTTCTTTTTTGATAACTAAAAGATTTAATATATTATATAATAATATGCATCATCAGATAGGAGTGGCAGCACCTGCTATTAGCCTGCGGGGTAAGAGGGATTCTTTTTATTCTCTTCAAACATTACTTGTGGGATTTCACTGGATATGTTGTTGTTAGTTCAGACAATTTTTATTTTATGAAGCAACTTTATTTGACATGGTATTAGAACCAAACTCGATTCTTATTCATAATTTAACTATGTTGGCCCCATATTGTTGTCGATCTACAAATGGATTGTTGTCTTCTTATTCTCTGAGCTAGCTTTTG
The DNA here is from genome assembly GCA_025642045.1 of Solanum sejunctum. Taxonomy (NCBI): domain Eukaryota; kingdom Viridiplantae; phylum Streptophyta; class Magnoliopsida; order Solanales; family Solanaceae; genus Solanum; species Solanum sejunctum. Next base: position 4,662,187 of record JAOTQJ010000007.1, read on the forward strand.
ACGACTTACAAATGAATTATTGTGTTCTTATTCTTTGAGCTAGCTTTTGACCGTGAGGTAAGTCATTTATTTTCTTAACAACAAGATTTGAATTCAAAAAAAAATGTAGTTAATTTGATTGATTTAACATTTTTTTTAACAATATATACTAAACATTCTTTTCAACAAATATAGGTGAAAAAATAATTAAAACCTATGGGACCTACATGAATAGAAGCCACAAAACTAATGTCCACCCAACCAATGAAATAACTTCTTTTTTTAAAAAAGAATAATTTTAAAACATTGGATTTATCAGAAAACAAATCAATTTCCAATCAATGTGACATGGAAGAATAGAAAAAATGCCAACTAACATGCAGCTGATACGTTATGTCGTTCCTAAATATCGTAATTTTCATTTCATGTCTGATATTTAAATTTTAATTTATTTAAAATTATATTATAAATTATGCTCTAATCCTATAATACTTTTTACAAAAGTAATTTTATTTTCAAAAGTTTGAATATAAGATTTTTAATTAAATATAATAAAATATTTATCATCATACCATAATTCGAATATAATTTTCATTTGACTTACAACCGTCCAAGTTTGTAAAGTTTCAATATTCCTGATCCAATTGGCCGAAAGCTCCCCTATCTTTTGACTGTATCCCAATGTTTGGATAAATAAATACATACTAATTAATTAATTAATATTATAAATTATAATTTGAATTAATTATAATTTACAGTAAATATCTAATTATAATTATAATTTAAATTTTATATAATTCATGTGTTTATACAAATATTGTACATGATTATATAAAAGTTATACACAAATCAAGTTATATATCGAAACATACAATCATTGTGAATTGTATAACGAATTATACAAATATTATGCACGAATCGTATAGCAAAATATTTATAACAGAGTCAGATGATTTTCAACAAATGAATATATAGCATCAATAAACATAACAAAATAAATGATGGTTATAGATATTTTGTTATAGATATTTTGCTATACAATTCATAATAGATATTTTGCTATATAATTTGTTATAGCAAAATACCACATGATTGAAAATTATTTGACTCAGTTATAGATATTTTACTATACAATTCGTGTACAATCGTTGTATAATTCGCTATACAATTCATAGTGTTTGTATATTTTACTATACAATTTGATTTGCACACAACTTTTGTGTAATCACGCACATCAATTGTATAAATCGTGCAAATTATACAAAACTTAAACTGTAATTATAGATAGATGTTTGACACCTGTCATAATTAATTCAAACTATAACTATGTTAACTAATTAATTAGTATATGTTTGATTATCCGTGTAATTTTTTCTTTTTCTTACCCTTAATGAAATGATTTTCAGTCGTCCGTGCATGATTTTAGATTACTTTGCCTCTCTACTTCTATGAGGTAGCGGTAAAGTCTGCGTACAATCTACCTTCCCCAGATTTCACTTGTAGAATTTCACTGGGTATGGTGTTGTTGTTATTGTTGTTAAATTAAATAATGACACAATATTGGACAAAAGAAAGTATCAAACAACAGCATACCCAGTAAAATCTCATAAGTGAGGTCCAGGGACAAAGAAAGTATCATTTATAAAATTTTAGGAAGTCCGAAATTGAACAATCATTAATTCCACTATAATTATTTCTACTATGTTTGGTTAAGTTTTAAATTTCAAGGTACACTTCAAAAAAGGTAACATTTAGAAAGGGAAATTCTAACCATACGCTAACCTACGATAATGATACAATAATAATAAAGCTTACCAAAATACTATATATTTTTTTGTTTCATAACAAGAGGATACGTGTTTGATATTTTAAGTTTATATGAATTTCTAATCATATATAACAATATTTGCTTATTGACTTATGAAAATAACAATATTTCGAATCATAAATATTAAATGATTTTTTTCTACAAACTAATGGGAGTTTGATTCACATTATCTCCCTTCTTCAATTCTATTCAAATACTTCGTTTTTTCCCACTTATATGTCACACTTTTTTATTTTACTTTCATTAAAATAATATGTAATTTTATTTTTGTCCGTATTTAATAAATTTTTGAAGTTATATTTTTAACTAATGATACTAAATATGTTAGATTTTAAAAATTAAAATGTATTTAGATAATTATTTTAAATCTTTAAGGTTCAACTATCAATATTAATTACTTTATTAGTTTTTTTAATTGATCAAATATATATTTTCAAAGCTAATTAACTATTAAGGATAGAATAGGCAGAATCGAATAATTTATATATTGATTTTATAAAATAATAATATATTGATATTAAGGTCAAACGACATATAAATAAGAACAAAAGGAGTAACAGAAAAAACATTTAAAAGGAAAATACAATGGGCTCTTATGATGAGTTTCTAATTTTCTTTTATTTTAATCAAAAATCAAAATAATTAGATAAATATATAAGAAATAGCATGAGGAAAAAAGTATTAATAACACTCGTAAATTTGGCGCAAGTTATTAGTTTCATCCATAAATTATTGACAATCTTAAAAATGCTCTTCTACCTAACTAAACTAAAATACACTCCTGATCTATCACAAGTATTAAAATACCCGTTAATAAGAATTTAGGAGTTTATTTCACTCTTGTGATAAGATGAGTGATGTATTTAAGTTCAGTTAGTTGAACATATAAATGTTTCTAACACTATTGATAATTTGAGATAAAATTAATAATTCATACTATGTTTATAAATATTTTTAATACTTTTCTCATGACGGGAGAAATCGAAGATTTTATAAAATAGGTGCCGACAAATGACAATGAAAGAAATTTCAATAATTAGACAAAATCAACCACACTCTAACTTGATTTGCTTTTAATTTTCTAACCAAATTCATAAATCAAATATTCTATAAAAAAAATAATTAAAGGATTTAATTATTTTATTTTATTCGTAGTATATCGATACACAAATCTAGAAAACAGCTAAGAAATCGGCGCAATTTTTTAGTTCTATTTTTTAAATTGGTAACTGATCTCAAGTTGTTTTCTAAGAAGCTGTCAATTCTCTGTCTTAATTTTATTGGAATAAAAATATAAATACAAATTTTTTATTTCAAGTTAAAAATTAATCCAAAATAAGAAAAAAAACATTATGACTTTTATGACGGTGGCAAACGTTACTTGATTTAAATATATAAACAACTTGGACTTTTGAATTTTGATTATCCAACCTGGATATATTAGTGTAACAACCACACAACCTGGTATTGAGCAAACTTTCAATTTAATATTAATTTTTATAATTATTTTAAAAATTATTTCAACTTTCAATTTTATAGAATGATGATTAAATCATTTGTGCTATATCGATTAGAGTGTTGGTCAATTAAAAATTCATATATTCAGGAGATGCAAGTCGAGAGAGATGAGAATGTTGAGATGGATGTGTAGACACACCGACAGGGGATAAGATTAGGAATGAAATCATTTAGGAGAAATTAGAGGTGGCCTCTTAGCAGACAAAATTAGAGAAGCGCGACTGCAATTGTGCAGAGAAAAAGTGTTGATGTTCTTGTTAGGAGGTGCAAGAGGATAAATTTAAGGGCTACGCGGAGGAGTAAAGGTAAATCGAAAAAATATTGAGGGGGGGTGATTAGACAGCATATGACACAACTTCATATCACCGAAGACATGGCCTTAGATAGAAATGAGTGGAGGTCGCATATTATGGTAGAATGGTAGAGGTTTTGTGTTATAGTAGGTTAGTATTCGTGTCATTATATATTGTATTACTATTATTTACCATTTATTTTGTTACTTTTATTGTCGCTACATATTTTCATTTGTTGTCCATTGTAGTCGTTTCATATTTTAGTAAGAATGATTTTTGAGATGAGAGTCTTTTAGAAACATCATCTATGAGGTAGTGGTAAGATCTTCGTAGCTCTTTTCCTTTCCAAACCCACTTATGAATTTTTTTCTCAATATATTGTTGTTGTTTCAATTTTAAATTAGAACACAAAAATAATTTGAATAAGTAATTTTCAAAAAGGTATTGTCCTCAAGATATATAGGAACAAAAAAAGAAAACATTTGAATATAGGAACAAAAAAAAATAACATTTGAAAGTGTTGTGAACTTTGAAATTTGAATATTACACAAGTAATGACTTTATTTGTTGCCATATAAAATGTCACACTAAGACTTATGAATTCACGTAAATTTGATATTTATTTATAAATACTTAATTATAAATTTAAATATTATAGATTAACTTGAGTTCATCCATAATTTTTCATATTTTATTTCTTTTGCCGCGTTAATTAGAATCTCACGCAATCATTTTTTTTTTGTCTCTATTTTTATTGAAGGTAGATTTGTCTTTTTCTTTAACCATAAGATATAAATCATGATTTTAATTTAATTAATATACTAGTAATTAACAATGTAAAAAAAAACATTTTTTTCTTATCAATTGGTTCCGTTGCGTTGATTAAATTCAATGTAAATAAAATGAAATTTCTGACCAACGGTCTCACAAATTATTTAATAATGACCTTTGTTAATAACAGTTATACAAAGTTATAATTATGTTATTTATTAATTGAGAAGACGTTATATTTTAGCTTTGTATATTATTATACACTAATATACGTATTCGTGCGTTGCACGAATATATTAATTGATGATTATTTTAAGTTAATAAAATATTATATATTTCAAATATCGTTACATATTTCTCCTTTATTATTTTTATATTGTATTAATAAAATATAACATGACGGAGGTTTGATGCATATTATTCATCAAAAAATTATATAATACATAGAAGGTAGATGTTAATTATATTATAAGTATATATTTAAGTTTCGTACTCTTTAACATAGCTCAAAAAAGAATTTATACTTGAATCAGCTACTTAATTATACTTTCTCATAGAAATGCTGAAAAAAATTATATACAATAAATATTTATAATCTGATAATTTCATGGAATATATATATATATAACGGGTGTTTAGTATACCAAACTATCCTCCTTTATGTCATAAAATTTTAAATGCAATATCATAAATATGAAGTTAATTTTTCATACCAGCGGCAAACTACATTCTGAAATTGTTGGTTGTAACTATTTAATAAATGACGTACTCGTTATTTAATTTTTTAGACCAAGATTTCATTTTAAACAAATAATAAAAATTTATGAGAAAATATTAAATTACAGTAAAATAGATAAAAATTGCAGATGTTATGTCTTTTAATAATGTGTTAGTCCCAAAGACTATATTTATATAATTTTTAAAAATAGTGACAAAAATTTAAATAATGACAAAAATATTTCGTAAAATATTTAGTTTTCATTGACGTCGTGTAACAATATACGTGAATAATTGTTTTTTCATTTTTTAAAAAAATTTCTTACCTTAGTCTATGATATAGAGAAACTAAAATCAAACAACATTCTATGACATATTTTTCAAATAATTTTAGTTATACGTATGTGCAGTGAAGATTCAAAGGTAAAATTTATAAAGTAATTATTACATAAGTTATATCATATGAAATGGAGTGTCGATCGACTAATCAAAAATTTAAATGTCCAAAAGATGAAAGTAACAAAAATGTATGTACATATTAAAATAAATACGTAAATATCTTGCAAAAGATACACATAAAATAAAAATATTTGTGACAAAATGAAAGTAGGAGCCTCCCAAATAAACAAAATGAGGAAGAAATTGGTATTGAGACAATCATCTCGACATGTGAAGCGAAAATTCAATGAATAGGTGGTGAATGAGAAAGACATTGGTGTTGAGACGATCATCTGAACATGTGAAGCGAAAATCCAATGAAGAGGTGGTGAGTCTGAAGAGAAGCATTGAAAAGTGTTAGAGAAGAAATTAGGTAGCACATGCTTCATCCATGCAACTGATCAAGTACATGACCTTATATAAGAGAATATTGTGAATAAAAATTAATAGAATAGAAAATTAGTAGATAGTAAAGTGTTGTCTAATTTATCGTATTAGTTTTATCACTATTACTCTCCATACTTTTTTAAAGCTTAATTATAATAGTTTCATCGTTAGAAGACAGCTGTAGAGATACGTTGGTCATGTTATCCTCCAATCTGGTCGAACTTTCTTTGAATTATTATTATTTTTATTATTATTATTGCCTTTCCAGTGAGACAAAAAGGAATTAATAATACAAGTTGATACAATTCTTTCACTCATTGAGTATTTGGCACTCAATACATTTTAAGGTTTTAATTAAAAATATAAAAACAAATATTTATCATTCTATTACAATTTTTGATAATTAGTTAATTAATAGAATACTACTTAAGTATTTTGCATAAAGATCATTTGTGGATAAAAAATCTTTGGAGTGAAGAATATATTCTATGATTTGACTTTTTCAACACTAAATAAATATGTAAGTATCATATTTCTTCACATAAATGTTTCATGAAAACGAGAACATATAATAGCCGAGTAATTCTTAAATATATTAAATCGACTATATAAATTCTTATCGATCATGAGCTTTCGTTTTAATTTATTTCAGATCAACATTAGGACGAATAAATTTTGAGAAGTTGTTGACCTTAGTTATTGTAGTTCTATTCATACGAACAAATCTTTGATTACTGTATATTGTATATTGGGTGAAGTGTTGATCAGTAAAAAATTTTTATTTTCAAAAATAAGAGTATTAAAGATGAATAAACAAGTATATCGAGAGAGATAAAATTAGGAAAGAAGATATTTAGAATAAGGTGTAAGTGGCCCTCCCGGAGAACAAAATATGTAACGTAAGACTAAGATAGATTAAATGTGTGAAGAGAAAATATGCAGATGTTAGATAAGGGGAGGTGTGAGAGATTTATTTTAGTAAGTTTGAGAGAGGTAAAGACAATCGGAAAAATAATTAAAGTGAGGTGATTAGACAAAATACGATTCAACTTCAGTTCACTAAGGACATAATCCTTGATAGAAGGATGTGAAGATAGAGAATTACGGTTGAAAGTTAGTTTCTAATTGGTCAAACATATTTCTTTTTCATTTTCAAAGTATTAATATCGTTCTTATGATATCTTATTTTTAAATTTTTATCATTATACTTGTTATTTTTTTCTTTTCTTTTTATCTTACATCTTTTGATTTGATATAATATTTTAAAAAAATGAAGATTTTCAAAATTTATGGTCTAAAACAATCATTAGATATTTGTGTGATTGAAAATTATTTCATTGAGAGTTAAATAAAAAATTTTAAAATTAAATTATTTCTACTTATAACAAGGTAACGTTCTCTTGAGTCGAACTAAAAAAGAAAAAAATATAATATAATATAGGACAGAAGAAGTATATCTTTAGCCTTTATTATCTTATTATCTTGCTATTTCGCTCGCTACTAAATCCTCTTTTCCATCTTTCTTTGAGTCGAGGATATGTAGAAAATAAACGAGAGATCATTCCTCTCTGAGCAAAATAAAAAGAGGCTACAATCTTTTCCATTCTACCTTTTAAATATAAGTAAAAAATTTTGATACACAATGTCAATTTTCTTTTTTTTCTATATACGCATTATATTCTTCAGATATCACTCGTGAAATTACAAATATCTAATTATTTTTTTCTCTTTTTGGTAGAAATTGTGTTTGTTTATGTTATTTCTCTAATCTAAATTCAATATACAAAAGTCTACTTTCTCTTCCCACAAGTTTCACCGACAGTTCCAACCTAAATGAATATAATTATTATATTTTTTTGCTTTATTATTTTATTTTTCATGTTTTAGTAGTTAAATAAAAATTTAAAACCTTAATCATTTTATTTATTTTGTATTAAAAAATAATTGTTTAAGGCAACAAATTTACAGCCAAATCCATCAAATTCATAACTTCTTTTCCTAAAATTCCCATTTAGTATTTCTTTATCTTTCCCAGCTCCCTCTCACACTGTACACACAGTCCATTTTCTCTCTATGAATCAGCCAACAAGAAGATGAACATGTTCCCCACTCCTTAATTGAACCAACAAAACAATTACCCAGAAACATTCAAATCGCAAAAACTTGTTTGGGGGTTTTGGGTTTACCCAAAATCTTCCAAAAATGAGCTCAAAAATCCTGTTTTTTTTCACCATTTTTGTAGCATTTTTCACCCTTTTCCGGCCGATAAACTCCGACATAGATTCCGACCGAGCTACCCTTTTAGCTATCCGATCTGCTCTGCGTGGACGTTCACTTTTATGGAACATTACAAGTCCGACGTGTTCTTGGCCTGGTGTTATTTGTTCACCTGATAAATCTTCTGTTGTTGAGCTTCATCTTCCTGGAATGGGACTTTTAGGCCAAATTCCTCCTGGGCTTTTCTCGAATCTTACTAAATTGAACTTTCTTAGTCTCCGGTATAATGCACTTTCCGGCGTAATCCCGTCGGATTTGTTTTCTTCACTTCATGATTTACGTAACTTGTACCTTCAGCATAATCTATTTTCCGGTCCAATTCCTGATTCAATCTTCTCTCTTACCAATCTTGTCCGGCTCAATCTTGCTCATAACAATTTCTCTGGTCCAATTCCGGAATCTTTCAACAATTTGACTAGTTTGGGTACACTTTACTTGCAGGGAAATGGGTTTTCGGGTCAATTACCGGATCTGAATTTACCCGCTTTGGTTCAGTTCAATGTGTCGGATAATCAGTTAAACGGGTCAATTCCTAGTAAACTCTCGGGTCAACCCAAGGAAGCTTTTCTGGGTACTTCACTTTGTGGGAAGCCACTTGATTTATGTGATGGTAGTAGCAGTAATAGTACTAATGGAGAAGGTAAAAAAAAGAAACTTTCTGGTGGAGCAATTGCTGGTATTGTAATTGGTTGTGTTGTTGGTTTGCTTTTGCTTCTTTGTTTGTTATTCTTTTGCTGTAGAAAAAGGGGTAATAAAGAAACAAGATCTGCTGATGTTGGTGCTGTTAATAAGCAGGTTGAAGTTGAAATCCCTGAAGAAAGAGGGGTTGAAGGTAATGGTGGAAAAGATGGATTCTTGGGTAGTGCAATTGCAGCTATTGGTGTTGGAGGGGGTACTAATAAGGATAAAGGTAAAGCTGAGGCTGTTGTAAATGATGGAAAAAGTTTAGTGTTTTTTGGGAAAATGGCTAAAAATTTCAACTTGGATGATTTGTTGAAAGCTTCTGCTGAAGTTTTGGGAAAAGGGACATTTGGTACTGCTTATAAAGCTGCTTTGGAATCAGGGATTACATTGGTTGTGAAGAGATTGAGAGATGTTACTGTTCCTGAGAAGGAGTTTAGGGAGAAAATTGAGGATGTTGGGAAAATGAATTATGAGAATTTGGTCCCTTTGAGAGCTTATTACTATAGTAGAGATGAGAAGCTTCTTGTTTATGATTATGTCCCAATGGGAAGCCTTTCTGCACTTTTACATGGTGAGAATAATAACTTCTTTTCTGTCATTCTTTTTCATGTCATTATAATGCTGATATGGTTTTCCTTGATCTTACGGCCTATGTAGCTATATTATTGCTGTTATTGTTGTTTCTCATGTCATTATAGTACCCTACTGTTGCTTTTTATTTACATGATCTGCACATTTTAGTTCTCCGATTGACATTGATAATGCTGCATTCTATGTTGCCTAAACTCTTAAGATGTGGTGTGTCTCGGATCCTCCAAATGCAGTAAATTTTTGGAGGATCCGGTACGAGTCCGAGTAACATAGGCTGGTTTTGCTGATTTTACGAGGGTAGTAATTTTGGATAACCATTTGTTTTTTGGGCTTTTGGTATCTGTTATAAAACTGGTGCTGTTGTGTAAAAATTGCTTCTTTTGCTGATGTGCTGTAGTTGCATTATTGTGCAGTTTAATAAGATTTTATCTTTATCCAATAGTGAATATGAAATTTGACACTTTTCATATGTTACTCAACCTGGAATGGCTTTACAGTCTGCAGGTTTAGCTGTACGAATTCATGTTCATTGTTTAGATTTGAAAAAGCATGCTATCCCCAAGTGATCTGCACTATTTTTAGATTCTTAAGCCGGTCTACTAGAAACAGCCTCTCTACCTTATACAAGGTAAGGTTAAGGCCCACATACTCTCCACCCTCCACAGACCCCACTTGTGGGATCTCGCTAAGTATGTTGTTTTTGATAGAGACTAGGAAGTAGTGGTAAAATTGCATGTGTAGGACAGAACTTGGTAGTTTATTTGTGTCCAACGGCGTGAAACAAGATGATTTAACATTAAATCTGTTTGTATGGATTTAAGTCAAATGTACCTCTGTTAACCTTATCGACTACATTCTGGGTAATATGTCACGGGCACATTGCTGCGCGACTGACTCTAAGCCCGTGTCAAATAGCTATGAACTATTTGGGTGCTGTATTCGGCATATTCCATTATTGCATTACTTTCATGTCACAATAGTTGTCATTCATCTTGTCTTTTCTATAGGCAACAAAGGAGCAGGTAGGACACCGTTGAATTGGGAAACAAGGGCTGGCATTGCCCTTGGAGCTGCACACGGGATCGCGTACCTTCATGCACAAGGGCCTTCAGTATCACATGGCAACATTAAGTCATCCAATATCCTCCTCACCAAATCATACGAGGCTCGTGTTTCAGATTTTGGCCTAGCTCAACTCGTCGGTCCATCATCAACTCCCAACCGTGTTGCAGGGTACAGGGCACCAGAGGTAACTGACCCTCGTAAAGTCTCCCAGAAAGCAGATGTCTACAGCTTTGGTGTCTTGCTGTTGGAACTCCTAACAGGGAAGGCTCCTACACATTCAGTAACAAACGAGGAAGGTGTCGACCTACCAAGATGGGTACAATCAGTGGTCCGAGAGGAATGGACAGCTGAAGTCTTTGACCTAGAACTCCTTAGGTACCAAAACGTCGAGGAGGACATGGTCCAGCTCTTGCAACTTGCAGTTGATTGCACTGCTCAGTACCCGGACAGACGTCCTTCAATGGCCGAGGTCACTAGTCGCATCGAAGAACTCTGTCGTATGGATTCTGGAGGTGACATAATTGATAATGCAGAAGTTCAAACTGCATAAAATTGATCAAGGAAAATAGTTCCATCACATTATTTCCTTTTTTTTTCTTTTTTATTTTACGTTTTCGATTGAGAATTTCAATTTCTTTGTTCATTCTTGGAGTTCTTCAGTGAAGATCAATTGTTAATTTTTATTTTTATTTTTTTGAATTTGTTTTCCAGTAGCAACAGAATTTTCATTAAGATCTGATTGATAGTTGAAGGTGTGATGAACTGTATAAATAATTGAGA
>JAOTQJ010000007.1:4682147-4704752 GCA_025642045.1 Solanum sejunctum
TTTATTTGTTTTTTGACTTGACGTAAAAAATAAAAAAATATTTTTTTAATTTTATGATTAAATTAAAATTTTTTAGTATGTTGTCAAAAGTTAAAATTTTAAAATTATTAAACAAATATTTAATTAAATTAAAAATAAGATAAATAAATTAAAATGGAGAAAATAAAACAATACTTTCCAAAAAAAAGAAGAAAACAAGTTGTGGTTATCAATTTAGAGGGGACCAATTCAATCAGCACGTTTTTTTTTCTGTCTAATTAATTAATTTTATTTATTTATTAATTTATTTATTTTTGTAGATTTTGATGTTTGTTTCTTTTTCTTCATATTCATATGTATCTTCCATAAATTTTTATTCTCATTGCGTGGACCTTCTCAATTTTATCTAATATTAAACTTTCTTCTTATTTCTCAACAATTTTACTAGAATATTTTCTTCTTATTTTTAATTTCCATTTCTTGATTTCTAGTATTTATTTTTCTATAAATCTTTGGAAGTGAAGGAAAAAAAATGGATTCAAGAGTGGAGATAGATTTCTTGGACCTCAACACCAAACCACAATTAGCAAAAATGAAGAAGCCACAAGAAAAAGGTAAAAAGCTAATCTTCTTTGTTTAATATGTATAATTATATTATATTTAATAATAAAAAAGGGGGATGAAATTAAAACAAAAGAAAAATAAAAACATATTCTTTTTTTCCCTTTGATTTCAAGTTTGATATGGAAATTTAGTAGAATATCTTTGTAATTGTGTAAGTTTATTATAAAACCACACTTTGTTCTAAGATTTATTAGGGTTTACTATGAGTAGATCTCATGTTAGTTTCAAATTATCTGTCGTAATTTTTAAAAAATATTATTGATTATGAGGATTTTTAGATATAATATCACCAATAATAATTGAGGTGTTTATAATTTTCATCAACTATAACTATTAAAGATAAAATAAAAAGAAATAATTATCTTTTTAAATTTTTTAAAATAGAGATAAAATAGTTTTATAAATTAGGATGGATAAATTGAGGTGAAGGAACTAAGTATTTAGATTGGTTTTCTCTTGCATATTTTCTCTAGCTAATTTATTGTTAGTCTTCATATGTTAACTTTCAATATTTTCATAATTCTAAAATTGTTTTGGCTTGCATAGAAAATAAGGAAAAGACCTAATTTAATTTTATTCTTCATTGGATATAGTGGTCCTTTTTGTTTGTAGTTTAATTTATAAGTATTTTTAGTTTATACAGAATTTTGAGAAGGATTGTACTTTTAAAACATGACATAAATAATTTATTTTAATATATAAAAATATTAATATCTGATTTCACGATTTGAATTTGTAATGCATAGATTTTCTCATGAGGAGTTGAAAAAGAAAAAAAAAATAGTTAAGAATGATGCTTTGTGGATAAAAAAGCGAAAATATCAATATATCATGAGAACCTTATCTTAACAATGTCTAGATTTTGTAAGGTCTAATTTAAAAGGACTTTTATTCTATCACGTGGTATAATATATAACCATATAACCGGTTATGAGATCTGTGATTTAGTGGTCAATGAAATAGATGAAAAACGTGAGATTATAAAATAAAATAAAGTTATAATTTTATTTATAGATTTGACAGAATATAATAACTTTGAATATATCAAATCTTGTGCTATTACCTTCAATGTTTTTCAATACGCAAAATGCTATCTTCTTTTTAAGCAAAATCTATAAACGTAAAATTCTATTCTCTACTTGTGGATTCAAATTCAGATGAAATAAAAATCACTTAGTAATTTCGTATTATATATTTAAATTTTGATAAAAAAAATTATTCAGTATTTCACTAATAAGAAGCTACAAACACCCAATTAAAAAAAATACGTACAAATTAATTTGAATACCATCACGATGAAAAATTTATTTAGAAAGTTATATATCTATCCATGGACTTGACATGTCCATGTATAAATTATAAATTTAATTAAATCTCATTAAATATTTATATTATTTTTTGTTACATTTGATTTAATCTTATTAAATCCTAATATTATTAAATTTTCTCTATTTATTTTAGGTTCTGGGATGAAGTGGCCATTTTCCTCTATGGTTGATTTAGCCACTCAACATGAAAACACATTTTTTCAGGCAATTCACAATTTCTTATTGAATTTTAATTAATTCCTTCATTTATATAAATTCCAATTCTAATAAACTAAAAACTAATATAATTTATTTCTTTTTTTTTTCCAGAATTACAACTCAACTCCAATAGTTTCCATCAATCCAAAAAATTCCCTAAACAATTATAATTTCACCAAAAAATCCCAATACTATGGAGGGGCTTTTCCTTTAATTGCAAAAACAAACACTTCTAATTCCAGGTATTTTCTTTATTTTTTGCTAATTTCTTGGAAATTAAAATTTTACAAAATTAAGATGTTTTTTTTCTGAAAAAAATCAAAGTAATTATTTTTGCAGGAAAAATTATGACCACTTGAGAAATGAGTCTACATTGACCATATTCTACATGGGTGAGGTCCATATTTTTCAGGATATATCACCAGAAAAGGTATTATTTTTATTACTTTCTTTACAATCATATTATTCGATTTCAATATTATTTGTTATTTTCTTTGTTTCGAGTAGTTTACTGTTTGTTATTGTTCTTTTTATCATTTTTCAACATGGCTTCTTTATTATTGTATATCTTTTCTTACTGATGATATTTAGCCTTGTGATATATTAGGTTAATAGAATTATTCGAGTATTCGTGTCTTTATATCTTATATTGATTATTATATGTCTCATATTTATATCTTTTATTGTATTTATTTATATATTATCACTAGTATCTTTAGTCATTTACCTTTCATATCTAGTATCTTCTGCTTTTGGAGCCTGATATTTTTTGAGCTAAGAATCTTCCGGAAACAACTTCTCTATCTGTATGAGGTAGAGATAAGGTCTAAGCACATTTTACTCTTCCTAGACCCTACTTGTGAGATTTCACGAGGTATAGTATTATTGTTGTTGTCTTACTGATTTTAACATGCTTTACTTGAGCCGATGGTCTGTTGGAAATAATTTTTCTATCTTCACAAGGTTAGAGTAAGGTTGCGTACATTTCTCCCTCCCCAGACTCATCGATTATACTGAATATATACATTATTTTTGTTTATCATTAGGAAAATCCTTGGAATTATCTCTTTAGTTTTGAGCATCTATTTTAATTATTTTTTTAAAAACTTTCAATGTGATAATATTATTTTGTAATTTTTTTCTAAAAATAATATATAGGCTGAGCTAATTATTGACATGGCTTCTAAGTCCACAACTCTCCACATGCATGCGATTATAGAAGAAGTGATGAATAAAGAAATAATTGAAGAAAATAAATCAGAGCCTGCAAATGCATCCACAATTTATGCTAAAGGAGGTATTTATCTAGGTTATTTTTTAATTATTTTTTTTAAATATTTTTATATTATTAAAAATTGAAATAAATTTATTTTTGAATTTGTACTTGCAGCACTAGCTATGGCTCGTAGAGCAACCCTTGCCCGATTTTTGGAGAAGAGAAAGCATAGGTATGATAAATTTAGTATTTAATTTTATAATATTGCTTACGGATCTTCTAGAAATAACCTATCTTTATGAAGTAATAGTAAGGTCTGCATATATTTTACCCTCTCCAAAATTCACCTGAGAATTCTACTGAGTATATTGTTGTTGTACGTATAATATTTTAAAATATTCTAAGAAAGTTTCATCAATGTGATATAATATTGGGTTAATTTCATGAGTGATCATTCGTGAAATTATCCTACGATCAAATTGATATGAAGAAAATTATAACTTTTTTAAATTGTAGTTATCCAAAGAAAACTTAAAATATTTTGTCACGTTACTCCACAATAAACAAATTAATATAATCTTATATTTTTTTATTAACGTTTATTTTATTTTATTTTAATGAAGATTGATCAAAGCTAGGCCATACCAATATGGTGAAAATATGTCAAAGTTTCCTTTCGATATCCACCAAGAAGAAGAAGAAACGGCGTCGTCAAGCGTTCATTGGGAAAACTAATTCAAGACAAATTATATTGTTTTGAATTATTGTAACTATTCTTTTTAAAAGTTGTATTGTTCTAATATTCATAGAACTTCTTGAGAAATATTATAATGTTTTTCACATCCTATCATATTATGTTTAATTATATGTTCATATTGACAACTAAATTTATTTTATTTTAGTTATGGAGCTTAATTTTTGAGACAAGAATTTTTCTTGGAAACAACCTCGCTATCTCTATGAAATAGTGATAAAATTTGTGTATATTTTATCCTCTTCAAACTCCACTTGTGGAACATACCACACCCATTTCGAACCGTATCCTAGCTGGCCCTCAAGAATCTTTCGATTATAAAAAATATATCCGAGTGCATCTTAAAGCACGACAACAAACAACATATCCCACCAGAGCACCCTCTACTTCTAATAGGCCATGAACTAGATCAGAATCATTTTCAACGAGTCCACAAGAAGTGATCCCATTTTTTTCATCAGGTACGGATAAAGACCAAAGATCTTGGAGCAAGCATTAGGGTAGGCGATGGCCGTTGCATGCTGGAATTTAGCAAGTTGTCGAAAAATGACACGAAGCAGTCAATAGCAATCTGTTCTCGCCTATCAATAGTTCGGGGCTCGCCTATCAATAGTTCGGGGGACTATATGTGGAGCACTCCGACATAAATTAATACCGATACTTCAGAATTTGGCAGTGTATTCCTGCAAGTTGAAAAGTATCAGCAAACAACATAAGCAGCGTAGTCCTGCATGTGAGAAAGCATCAACAAACAACAACATATGCAGTATATTCCCGCAAGTGAGAAAGCATCAACGAGCAACAACATACACAGTTTTGTCCCATACGCAATGTAGTCCCGTGAGCATCAACAAGCAACAACATGTGCAGTGTTGTCCCACAAGTGACAAAGCATCAACAAACAACAGCATAGGCAGTGTAATCCCACAAGTGAAAAAGCATCAACAAACAACAACATAGGCAGTATATAGTCACACGAGTGAGAAAGCATCAACGGACAATGCACTCTCATATTTATGATTGTTCGAGCACTTATAACATAGAGTTGTATCAAAATCTATATAGAACCAACAAAAGAAAGATCAGCCAGAAAATATATTAACAAGATCATTTCAACATCCTCACAAAGAACTACATTCTATTTTCCAGATTTCTTTTCGCCCTTCATTTCGCGGTCCTTGAGTGCTTGATTAGCCAATTGATAACAGCATCGATATTTACAGAATCCTTGCACGAGATCATGTAGCTGCAGACTTCTCTATCTGTTATCGAATCAAGACCTCTGATGCAACAAAAATCACAATAGTCATGAGAGTGAATTCGGAAAGACAAGAAATCCGCAGAACACAGACAGACACCTAAACTTGTCACGAATTTTGATCAAGTCAGCCAAACTACGAATCCAACCTATTGAACACAACTTGTTCCGTCAAAAACGTACCTGAATTTTGATTTCTGTCCATTTCTATTTTTCGAGAATCTTAATTGCTAAGTTGGTTAGCTACCTAAACTTTCATCTTGTTGGTGCGGTTTTGACTCTCCACCATATAATCCCCTCCCCATTTTCCCTTACTGTACCCCATAGTTATCTTTTAACCATCTTTTTTTAATCAACTCGACTTTTTTTAAGGCAGATATTTTACAATATAAAGTGTTCAATAGGTCAGATCCTTAGCTTATTTTTTTTCTGGACTGTTTGGATTTTTTTCACAGGACCTAAACACTCTTATCTCTCCAAGGTAGGAATAAGTTTTGCGACCATTCTATCCTCCGCAAACTGCACTTTGTGGAATTTCATTGAATATGTTGTTGTAGTAGGTCAGACCCTTCGCTTTGGCATCTAGATTAAAAATTACGACAAGTCTAGGTGTCTGTCTACGTATTCTGCCAGAGAAATAAATTATTATGTGAAGGTTAACATTCAGCGACTTACAGTTGATCAACCAACAACTGTTGCGAAAGAGCTTCTGATTTGTCAATTTTGTTTCCCAAGACGAGCAAAGGAATGCCACTTAATGAAGGTTTCTTCAAAAGTTCATGCAACTCGGTTCTGGTTATAGGTATACTGTCTCTATCAGCAGCATCAACAACATACCTGTCGCATAAAAGATCTCTAGTCAATCCAATCTGAATATGTAATGCACTGTCACTTCGTACTCAACGCCTCAAAGTTAACCTTCCTTTTTCGTCAAAAAAAAAAAAGTTGGATTGAAAAGAACACGACCACCACTCGAGCCAAATGAAAGGAAGTTTTCACTGGAAAAGAAAATGTTTGAACAGTGTGACAATCTCATCTAAAAGCTTAAATTGTTAAAGGAGAATGCTTTATATGCTTAACTATGTCTTCAACAAAAATAGTTCTCTAGCGCTGCATTTTGTTGCCGCTTATTGTCCTTGCTAACAAGGAAAAGTTTGAACAAAGAGCAGACACTAAAACTGACAGCAATGGTGTTAACTTAGACAGGGAAATAACAGGGACACGAGAGAGACAGCACCGAGTACTTTCCCTGGCAGAACCCAAGAATCAAAAATGACATCAACTATAAAGGCCTTGCACCTCATTAGAGGAACTTGAGGTAGCTATTCACATCAGGAGAAATTTCATCCGTTAAAGATGTCGAAATCTTGAAATCAGGAAAAAGCATTAAATGCATATTTTAGAAAGCAAAAAATGAACAAAATAAAATAAAAATTGAGGAGACAGATAAGGACAGAGATTAAGATTAGAAATTACAATATAGCATGGACACCCCGACAATAACGCTCCCACATCGTGCGGAATCTCCTTTGGCCTCCAAGGTCCCAGAGTTTTATGGTCACATTTCCTTTTGTAACTTTGCGCATATTAAATCCAACCTAATTGTAAGAAACTTTATTGAGCAAGCAACCAAAAGAAGACAAGATTAGTAGTTTAATATGTGAAGACAAGGTACCAACCGTCGGAATCATGTCCTCGCTGTAGCCTCCAGTCTGATAAATATCAAAATATCTAATGTCAAAAAACATTACCATCAAAATGAAAAAGAGATCAGGAGAGATGGAAGAGGAGAGAGACATGAAGTCCTTACAGCAATGGCATTGACGAGAGATGTCTTCCCAGCATTTTGAAGGCCTACCAGGGAAAGTTCCATTTCCTGTTTGAAAAATAGGCTGAACAAGGAAACATATAGAAAATTTAGGTATCGACAATGTCACTCAGGATCACACGACATTAAGAATAAAGCACCAGTCCTCCTTCCAATAACAATGATTTGTTTTAAGTTTTCTTGACTAATGGCATTATCGACACGGCATTTTATTGATCACTAATACCTAAAAGGTACTTTGAAAGTACAAAAGAAATCAACAAGTTCACATATCTGATACAACATCCTTTTTTAGTTAATAATCTGATACGGCATTCACGTTCATCAAAGCACTGATAAGCATATGATATATATTTACAATAGTCGCTCATTTGGCTAGCAAACATATTGCCTTCTCTTGAATTTATACATAATTACTCGTGGATATCCCTGACTTTATTGACAGAAAACTGGCCACTTGCGCTCGAACGGAAGGAGTAAATGAAATATATGTACAATTCTAATAAGGGAAAAAATATTGGAAGGAATAGCAATTTTTTTTTTTTTTTTGGATTGTTGATGAATAGCAATCTACTTTTAGAACGAAGTATCTTATCTGGGAAATGCTAGTTGATAAGAAAAACTCCTATAGGCTTTTTTCTTGATAAACAAAGAGACCTGCACATCAGTATTTAGGAGCAGAATTTGCATTTCATTGTGACTAAGAATGATAATGTCTTTTCCCGTTCTCGATCAAAAATATGTTTTTTTCCAATATTATGGGAATTCATTGAAGTAATCATACGTTATGGAAGTTCTTCCCAATCTTAGCCAGCTGATGCAGTTCCAAAGCCTTTATCATGAGAGCATGAGCGCGCACTGGCAGGATGTGCATCTGGCACTCTCCTCTAATCAGCTTGATGGTTAGCTTTTAAAAAAGGCCAAAGAGGAATAAAACCAAAACACAAATCCTAGACAATGATGTTTTGAGCCATCCAGCATTCCCCCACTAGACATAACAACTGCATTCTAATGCCTTCTGAAACGGGGAACTACAACCTAAGTTGCTTGGACTTGGCTTCGGGTGTCGGATACGGTTGAGAACTAGATCCTTCATGATTTAAATTTTAATATTCAAAGGGTCTGGATCCCGAGGTGTGGGGATTTGACTAAAAATAAATTAAATATCTACAAATAGAGTCGAAAACTTACAAGATATTCCAAGGAGATAAAAGGAAAAGGACTAAAGAAAATTCTACATGCACGGTATCCCATTTCTTCAATCTCACCAGCTTTTGATTTTGTTACAAGAATCATTGTATCTATCCTGATCTTTTATTAAAAGAATCACTAAATCTGTCTCGAATTTCTCTGTTGATTTTGGTGAAAGTACCCAAAATTGGTTTACCATAGCTGGTACAGATCCCAAACCCATGTCATGCCGACACGTGTGCTACCTTGAAAGCGAAGAGTCCGAAAAACTTAGATTACTACTTGAAAGAGACAGAATTAGAAGGACGACGTTACAATGCTAATAGAGCCAGAGATGTGCAGCCTTCTCATGTATCAACTGTTCTTCCCTCTATTTATTCTTGACGAATCTCTAATAACCAAATGCTGAGATTCGGAATAAGCCGTCCGAGATTCTCAATGTCACTAAAAGGGCAGTGCATTAACGCTCCCGCTATGTGCAAGGTCCGGGGAAGAGATTCTCAATGTCACTACGGAAGAAACACTAGTCGAAGAAACGGAAGTACTCTACATCTTCTCGCTTTTGGCATCGGTGCAATTTAAGTAGTTCACTAATTAAATGATTCTCTCCAGTCTCCGCTACACGTTTAGTCTTTGTTGTCCCGTTGTCTTTGCTACAGAGCTTGCCAAATTTCTTCAACAATCATTATACTGGGATCTTCTTAGACCACGACGTATGATATACATGACGTAGCTCCCGTGATTCGTTACACTAATCGCTAAGGACAAAATACAAGCTATTATTCCTCTATTAACCAGAATAGTAAAAAACAATAAGCTGAAACAACACAATTTGACAACCGCAGTAGAGTAACCAAACGTAGGAGTAGCTACTCATTGAATTACTAACACTACTACTTACTCTAAAATGACATGATCTATACTTTACCTTCATGCACCCCTCCAACAAAAGAGAATTGTCCGAATAAGAAAAAGTAAAACCCCCAAAGTACAACAACAATAACATAACCAATGTAATCCCACAAGTAGGGTCTAGGCAGGATGATGCATAAGCAACCTTACCCCTACCTTGTGAAGGTACCTCGACTCAAGTAAAACAAATACATTACCGAAAAAGGCAGCTGAAAACAATTAAGAAAAGAACAAGTAGCGATAACAAATGTTCCATAACTTTAGTTAATGTAACAACAGGTAACATTAAGAATAAAAAATCCGACATCACGAGAACAATAATAACAATACTGATACGTGAACTAGAAAATACTCACTGCCAATACTGATAGGTGAACTAGGCAATACTCGACTACCTACTAACCTTCTACCCGAAAAATATTATTTGATTATCAAGATCATAGCTTTTACCTTCCAATCAAAGTAATTTTCTTTTAAGTATTTAAAATTGTCAAGCTGATGCCAACAACAGCAACAACAACACAACACACCCATTGTAATCCCACAAGGCGAGTTTAGGGAGGTGACATATATGCCAACCTTACCCCTACCAACTCAAGTTCATGCCAAGCAAAGCAAAAATCATCAACCATAAAACAGAGCAAATCAAACAAGACTCAAACAGCAAGTCCTGTGTACTTAACCACCTAGTCCTTCATCTCCAACTTTACAATGTCCATAGAATTTCACAAAAACAGATGCATGAACAATTAAAACTTCCAATTTCCACTTTTCACTTCTGAATTTCCTTTCTCACATAATTTTTTTTAAAAAAAATTACACTCTCTCTTTCGAGCAAACACCCAAAACTAACAATTCATAAAAGCTTCAATTCAATCCAATTCTCCATATACTTTCTCAACCAAAAACAAGGAAAAAATGAAAGGGGTTTCTTGAAAACACAAAAAGAACCAAACTTTATTACCTTCTAAGCCAGTTGAGCAAGGACTCCCAAAGACCCATATTCAGAAAAGTGAAAAAGAAGAGAATTTTGGTGGAATGAAGTGAATATATGATAGAGAAAAGGGGATTTTTTTTATTGTTGAAGAAGAGGTGACAAGTAATTGGAAACTTCGCCGACTAGAACAAGCACAATCTACTATTATAGGCATTTATATTTGTGTTTGGATTGTTGCTGAACACATAATGACTTGCCAACAAGGGAAGTTAGCTAATTTAAAAAGTTAGCTCATTTTTAATATTCCAATAATTACAACAAAGATGTTTTACTTGTGATTTCACAAGTAGGGATGTCAGGATAGCAGATTGTAAATTTTATTTTTATTCTTATGAATTGGAAAAGATTGATTTTTTGGATAGATTTTCGACTCAGAATGAAAGAGTATCAAATGTTAAAAAATATAATTAATTTTTAAAAAATTAGGTTCAATTTAATTATTGAAAATAAAATTTGAAGAAAAAATTTGTTGATGAATCCATACGCAACAAGCTATCGTGATCGATAAGATTTGGCCACAAATCTTGACAAGTCATGATTTCAAATTCAGTCATGAACATCGAAGATTTGTTGAGATATGATTTAGCTTGAAATTCTAACGAATTACTATAACTTGACAAGTCATGATTTCAATTACTATTACTACTGAAGATTTCTAGGCCAACTTTCTCGAGAAATTACACCAATCCGTTCGTAACGAGTCCAGCAAGAGGTCTAGGTGGCCCGACGGCGCTGTAGAATGCATGTTGCAACAAGAAACAGGCGATTTTTGCAGGGTTCCGTAGGTGTTGTTCGTGGAGCTGCATGTGGATCCAAGCCAACTTTCCCAAAAAATTATACCGATCCATCTGTAACGACCCTAAAAAAAGGTCCAGGTGGCCCGACAGCGCCGCAGGATGCCTGGTAGGATTTTATGGGCCAAGCAACAGGGAACATATGATTTTGATAGTTTTTCATATGTGTTAAAGTATGGTTTGTGGCGCTGCCCAGTGATCCAAGCCAACTTTCCCAATAAATTACACCGACTGGTCCATAACGAGCCCGAAAAGAGGCCCAAGTGGCCCGGCGACGACACAGGACGCCTGACAGGATTTTATGGGTGTTAGCCTACAGATTCTAGGGCTGCATGGAGCTCTGTCACAAGATTCCCAAAAAATCATATGGGTGGGTCCACAACAAGCTCGATAAGAGGCCCAGGTGGCCCGGCGGCGTTAACGGAGGCCTGATAGGATATTATATGCCAAGGAACAGGAAGTAAGCAATTTTGGTAGTTTTTTGTGGGTGTTAGCCCACGATTTTAGGGTGGTATAGGGTTTCGGCGCAAGATTCTCGAAAAATGAATGGGTCTGCGACGAGCTCAACAAGAGGCCCAGGTGGCCCGACGACGTTGGCAGAGGCCTGGTAGGATTTTTTGGGCCAAGGAACAGGAAACAAGTGATTTCAATAGTTTTCTGTGAGTGTTAGCCCACAAATTCTGGGGTTGCATGGGGCTCCGATGCAAGATTCTTGAAAAATCACATGGGTGGGTCTGCAACGATCTCGGCAAGAG
The DNA here is from genome assembly GCA_025642045.1 of Solanum sejunctum. NCBI lineage: Eukaryota > Viridiplantae > Streptophyta > Magnoliopsida > Solanales > Solanaceae > Solanum > Solanum sejunctum. The sequence continues at coordinate 4,693,982 of JAOTQJ010000007.1, forward strand.
GCCCAGGTCCCCAGCGGCGTTGGCGGAAGCTTGATAGGATTTTATGGGTCAAATAACAAGAAACAGGGAATTTCGATCGTTTTCTTTGGGTGTTAATCCACAGATTCTTAGACTAAATGGGGCTCTACCGTAAGTTTTTCGAATAATCATACGGGTGGGTCCATAACAAGTCCGTTCTTTTTTGTGGGTGTTAGCCTATAGATTTTGGGGTTGTCGGTCTTTGTCTAGAAATTCATACAAACACGTCCATAATGAGCCTGCCAAGATTCCTAGTAAGTCTGGTGGGGCCAAACGAGGCCTAGGAGAATTTTGTAGGCTCCGGAACAAGAATCAACTTATTTTGATAATTTTTCGTTGGTGTTAGCCCACAAATTCTCGGGTTGTCGTGGATTCGGGCCTAATTTTCTCGAATAATTATATAACATGTCCGTAACGAGCCCCATTAATAGTCCTAGTAGGCCTGGTGGCATCGGATGATGCCTGGGAGAATTTTATAGGCTCCAGTACAAGAATCAGTTGATTTCAGCAGCTTTTCATAGGTGTTAAGCCCACAGATTCTGAGGTTGCCAAGGCTTTGGACTTATGTTTTCCAAAAAAAATTTTATGAACTCGTTTGTAACGAGCCTATCAAGATTTCGAGTAAGTCCAGTGGCATTGGACAATGCCCAAGAGCATTTTATGGGCTCGGAAACAAGAATTAGACAATTTCAATAGTTTTTTGTGAGTGTTAGCCAATCGATTTTAGGGTTGTCGGGCCTCCAGGTCCAATTTTTCAGCCCACAGATTCTAGAGCTACCAGGGCTGCATGCTCAATTTTTCTGGAAAATTATACGAACTCGTCCTTAACGAGCCCGCCAAGAGTCCCAATAGGCCTGGTGACACCGGGCAAAGCCTGGGAGCATTTTTTAGGGTGTTTAGGAGAATTTTGAGGGTGACCTAACATGAATTAGACAATTTTCTCAATTTTTCATATGTGTTAGCCCTAAAATTTTCAATTGCGGGGGTTCCCAATCAATTTTCTGTGAGAACTTTATGAAACCGCCCATAATAATGTCATTAATAATTCCAATAGGCTCGACTAACTTTTTGAAGCATTTGAGAGCATTTTAGGGACTACGCAACAGAAACTGGGCGTTTTTCTCAATTTCCTAGGGGCGATCAGAAAGAGGCAAGCCCATTTGAAGGAAGAGGCAAGGGTGGGGTAGGGGGTGGAGGTTGCTTTAATTATTTGCAAAATAGGGCCATTTGCGTAAATGATATATATTGTGTTGGGTTAGTCAAACATGCCAAGCCCATTTCATTCCTAAAATGATTTGGGCCATTTACTTTGGGTTCAAGATTGATCCATACCAATATGGCCATATCAATTAGAGATAAAAGGCCTCTTTCTTTAATGGTTTAAACCCAAGATTGGCCCAATTATTTATTCAACATGATTTGTATTGGACACTTTTAATCATGGCCACACATTTTATTTTCTGTAACACAAAAATAGTATTCCTTCCATCCTATTTAATGTGGCGCCCATTTTAACTTGACAATTTAAGAAAAACAAGAACACTTTTGAACTTTGGGTCTAGAATAACTTTTAAATATTTGTATGATTGAAAATCATTTCATTAAGGTTGAAAGAAAAATTTTAAAGTTAAACTGTCTCTAATTATAATAAGATGTCATTCTTTTTGGAATAAACTAAAAAGAAAAGTGTGTTACATACAAGAGAACTTATCTGAATGTCATTACTTAACCTGCACCAATTTTTTTTGTAATAAAAAAATACAATTACACGTCTATCTACAATTTCAAGTATACATGCATGAATTTATGTCCTACGAAACTTCCAACCACATATTTAAAGTTATTTTGAATCAAATAGGTGGTAGATTTTTAAGCTCAAATGGTAATCTCAAAATTATCTATGCACTCTAGCTCAAATGACTTATTTCTTTGTTGTGAAGATTTTTCTCAATATGGTACGCCGGATAAATTACACAAGGTAAAGTAAGTTTGATGCGGCCAGTTCGAATAAGAAGAGGTTGATCGGGGGAATCAATCTCTAACTTCTATTATGAACTATGCAATACCATTTGTTGCATTAACTCAACCATCCTAGCTTATGGGTGCTTTTGATTTTTGTAACTATGCTAAATAAATTAAACTTTAATTTGTTTTAAAGAAAAAAGATACAAGGTCGATACCATGTCCAAATTTCAGCCCATAAAATAGGCAGATAAATTAAAATATTTATTTTGAAACAGTCAGATTTCTTCCTTAAACACAAAGAAACTTCATGTCTAATATATTTCTTACTATAGATATCTTTTAAAATTTTCTTATCTTATAATATAATAGTCAATCTAAATCAATTGATAGCTGAATTTTAACGAGAACATATTGGACTCGAGCTAGCTAGACAGTCTATGAAGGAAACGTGTTAACATCACATAGTTGAATTTGCAACCCCCCCCAAAAAAGACCATGAATATTCTTTGGAGCAACGCACGATAAAGTTGTCTCAGTCTAATTTATCATGTGTTCAAGCTGTGAAAATAGTCATTAATACTTATATCATAGTAGTTTATTTACATCACACTCTTTGGGTGCGACCTAGCTTTCATAAACCTAATTAACATACGGTGTTTTGTGTATCAGACTATGCCCTATATATATATACACATACAGACAGACAGACATTCTTCGTTTTGCAAAAATGACCTAGTTTGATTTGAAACGAAGTTTAAAAAAAAACAAAAAACTTTTCAATTGAGTAATTCTAAATTAAAGTTTTGTCAAATATACCAAAATAGTCTTTAATCTTGTGGCCTTTAATATGACATGTCAAAAATTAAAATTAAGATATTGCCAAAAAAGAAAAGGAGTCATTCTTTTTTAAACAATCTAAAAACGAAATGAGGTATATATGTATACATATAAAAGAAGGTTCACTTTGAAATGTCACTTAGTTAGCTTTTTATAGTTAGGTTACTTAATTATATAGGTTATGGACTAGACTTAGTTATAATATGAATCCCTATGAATTTTCAAACTTGGAAAATGTAAAAATATTTCACGAAAACAAGAATGTTGACAATAATATATTTCCCATAGTTTTCGATTTCTTAATAAATGGTTTGGGAATAGAACATTTTTGTTTTAGAATATTTACTATGTTAGTGTACAACTATAATAGTGATAAAAGATTTTTACCATGTTAGTGTACAAAATAATAACAATATATCAATTAGATCGGAGGGTACCTGCAAATCGTATCTTTTTTTTATATTGAATGAAAAAATTATTTTTGATAGATCAAACTATATTACTTAAATCCTCAAGGATGCTTAGACTTGGTACATGGTTATGACGTTATAATTATTTTCTTTTCCATTTTTGGCTCATAGATATAATATATTATATAATAATCAAAGCATATTAAATTAAAATTGTTTTTGACTTTTTCTTTTATTTGATCTCATTTTCTACATTTGCTTATTCATGTTTCTTGTAACCTTCCCTTTTTTTTTAATCAATTAGTTAAATCTTATGGATTTTATTCAAATATAAACAACCAGTTGTCATATATAAAGGTCATATCCATTAGGTTGCACGAGTATTTGACTATTAAAATTTTCAAAATATGAGTATGTTTTAGTAATAGTCAAAATTTTGGATAACATTTAATTATTTATGCCAAAGTCAAAGATTTTTCCTTGGGTTTTAAAAGTTAGATGTAATACCCATGTATATAATTCTTGAAACAATAATTTTATACTCATAATTATTTTTTATTAACATAATACGTAAATAAACCACTTTTCTTGGCCTCAATTGCAACTAATCAAACACTCTAAAATAAAACCGTAGATATCCGATGCTAACATGACACAAATTTTGAAGGGTGCCTAGATAATTATTTTGTAAATTGGAGTATTCAACTAATACTGCGGAGATAAATTGTTATGTCTAAATACGCATCCCTCCAAGTTGAAATATATTTATTTGTTTATCATCTGAAATTTTTTCAAATAAATTCGATACCAATAAAAATTAGTTTTTTTTTCTTTCAAACGAGAGACCATCGTATTCGTTTTAATCGATTTCTATCAATTTTTTCATTTTAAAGTCTCATAAGTATTAAAAGAAAAACATAGTGATGATAATTTTCAACTATCATTAAATCTTAATCTTTTAAATATTACATGCATGGGAGAGCAAAATCCATGCACGTATAATGTATAATAAAAGTACCTCTTGCATGGTGAAGTTTCACCTTTTAATCAAATTAAATATACTTAATTGATAAAAAAAATAATATGAAATAAGTTTATTAGGGTAAAAGTCAACACTTTATTCAAATTCATAGAGATATAGATAATCTAATTTTTGATAAATCATGACTTATTCAAAATCATTAAGTAATAAACTTAACCAAACCTCTAAATTGAGCGGCTGCAATTGAGGTCAAATCTCTATATATGAATATTTTTGGTCTTAACAATTAATATAATTAATAGAGATAGTGATTGGGTTATTAATTTTATGTATTTATTTTGATTTAATTAGTGCATGCATGCATGAGTTTGTTCCCGCAAATGCATATATATAATCTCTGATGCAAAATCATACTATAACGTATATTTTCTTTTATTCTGATCATAGAATATATGAAATAAATTAAAAAAATAAATTTTTGTTCAAGAATGAAATCTTATTGAAATTGTCCATATTTGGTTCATTCTTCGGAACCATATCACATCCCGAATCTGATGACATGGAATGAATTGAAATGGTATTTCGTAAATGTGTAATTATCTTAAATATATTAATTATTTTTTTATATTCTGATCGCCTGGAAAGGATAAAAGAAAGATCTTGTTCTTTCAACAATTTCTGATACATTTATTAATGATTTCTCTCTATATATACACACACATGATCTAGTCATAAATTATTACACATTCGAATGAATTTGAATTCGTAATCAACATAGTAGATTCATCTCAATTTTTTCGCTAAATTTAAAATGAAATGCGATTATCTGAATTAGTCAATCCAGCTAACGTATTGTACGTATAGATAATGACACCTTGTTAAATATTTACCAGTCATTGACTTTCATCCAATTGACTAATTATAATTAGGTAGATATTAATTACTCAACTATCTACTTAAATAATTATGGCATGATGCCTCTCACTCAAAAAAAAAAAAAAGAAAAAAAACCTTATCTTAACTCCATTTTTCACCAAATCATGCTAATTTATCACAATGAATAATAAATTCAGTAAAAAGCATACATATTACTTGACTATGATTTATCAATAATCTTATATTAAGGAATATGTATATTATGCATTCATTATTTTGGTATATAAAACTTGTACATATACAAATATATTTTTGGCCTCGCATCATTGAGAAAATAATGAAATATCACGATTTCTTTTATATTCATCATGCAAATGTCCACAAAAAATATCTCAATATAAATACAAACGTACATTTTATTAATATATAAAGATCGATGATAAAATATTTTTTTTCTCATTCAATATTTGATATTCACAATTTCCATCAATCTCGGATGAAGCCAAAAATTCACTATTTTTTTGCTTTGGAAAACAAAATGGCTCTGTAAATTGACTGCATTTTTTTTCAATTGCGAAGTAGCAGTTAGTCAATGCAACTTTCGACGCTCATCATGGGTCATCCGGAAACAGTCGTGCTATGTTTTTAAACATAGAGATCAGGCTGCATACATCCGACCTTTCCTTACCCCGCAATGGGTGGGAGCCTTTAAGGCATTGGGGTAATGTTGTTGTTGTAATATTTGATACCCACATTAGTTCAAATTAAATAAATTGAAATTTATGCAAGAATTTTATAGAAAAAATAAAACTGTTGATCAAATAAGAGAACATATTAGCCCCACAAGAACAAAAACCAACATATTGTATATATGTTTTATTCAATGACTTTGAAAACTTTTGTTAAATCTTAGCTGTAATACAATTATCAATAAAAGGAATCAAATATTTACACATTAGCTTTTCACTATTTTATAAAGGAAAAAAAATTAAATGAAAGAAAAATAATAATAAGACAAATAATAATTGATATATATTCTCAAGTCTTTGAACAAACGTACAAATATGGTCCTATTTAATATTGATAGTGAAGTGACTTAGTGAGAGTCTTCTTGCATGATAAGATAAGGTTGACCCAAAAATATATTTTGACCATTTAATTATAAAAGCGTGTGATATGATTTATTTTTTAATTTCCACTAGATTTAATAATATTTCTTCTTAACATGCTAAAAATTGTTGAAAAAAAATTAGTTCCGAAAATTAAAAGAACTTAGTTAATTCGATCCTGTTGAATTAGGTTTTACACCTAACTCACACCCCAAAAGTTAACTCAAAGGGAGAAGGATTGTCTAAACGGAGACCACCCATCCCATTAACCATCAATGTGGGACTTTGTGTTTCAACACCCCCCTCACGCCCAGTACTTAGCATCTGGTGCATGGACAATTTTTTGGAGGCCCAACATTGGGTGAGACGGGTCCTGCTCTCACCCAATGTTGAATTAGGTTTTAGGCTCACACCCCAAAAGCTAGCTCAAAGAGAGGAGGATTGCCTAAACCTTATAAGGAGGTCACTCATCCTATTAACCACCAATATGCGACTTTGAATCTCAACAGATCGCAAATTAATAATGTGTATTTTATTATTTTTGAAGCTTTTTTCGAAGCAAACAAGGTTTATGATATACACTAGTGTGCATCTACTTACTATTCTGATGACTCTGAATTTCGAATGTGAGTAACTAAAATTAAATTTTTATATTTTATGATACAAATTCAAATTAATTAGAATAGTATTGTTCAAATGTATACTAAAATGATTGATTAAAAAAATAAAAACTACTCGAGTTGTTTTTTTTAACAAAAAAAAATGCACCTATTTTTTTATAGCATTAATTGACACTAGCATAATTATGATTTGGCGTTCAAAGTATTTAATTTAATTTTGATATCATCTTTTTTTTTATAATCAGAAATTTTGATATCATCAATTTGGACTAATCTCACCTTTTTTTCCTCAGAAAATCTAGTCACTAGTTCCACCTATAGCTGTTAATTAATTTAACTATTTATTTGATTTTCCCTGTTTGCGTAATGAAAATTAAATAAATATGATGGTTTTTATGGCACATAGAATTAATGATTCACGATCACTTAAATATGTATCCTTAATAAAAGATTTAAAATTTAAATTTTTAGTGATGCAAAAATCAAATTAGGGTTGATATCCTAATAAATAGATCAACACTCAAATTTAAATTTAATCAAATCGATTCTAAATAATACGATTTTCATCAATCTCAGATGGAGCCAAAGAATGACTGTTTTTTGGCTTTGAGTATGATGGAAAAAGCAAAATGGCTCTTTAAACTATTTGCGCTTTTTTCATTTGTGAAGTAGCAGTTAGTCAATGCAACTTTCGACGCTCCTCATGGGTCATCTGGAAATAGCCGCTTTATATTTTTAAACATAGGGGTTAGGCTGCGTATATCCGACCCCCCACCCCACAATGAGCGAGAGCCTTTTGAGGCACTGAGATATGTTGTTGTTGTTGTTGTTGTTGTTATTGTTGTTATTGTTGTTGTTGATTCTAAATAATACGAGTATACTGAACACGCAATCGAAAAAAAGAAATAGTCAAGTCTTTGTTTCAACCAACTTGTTGGTAACAAAAGAGCTAGCAAGACCTGCTACACACCTAATTAATTACTAACATCTAATATTACTATATTAAAATCATCTTAAACATATTCCATTAATTTTGTCCAATAGGTAATTAGTCGTTAGGATTTCCTTAGCTACCCAAATGGTATGCAAATTAATAAATTAAAATATTATAACCTATGTTATTAATTTAGGAGGCAATTAGGAAAATAATGTTATAATGTTTTGCTGTATCCAACAATAATTTTCAAAGTTGTTCTACCATCTTTTGTCATTTTTTACTTTGAAAATAATTAGGTAAATACAAATATATTCTTTTTTTATAAAAATGAGTTGGCCATAATGTAGCATAGTACAAGAGTTGGCAAAGATGTCGAACTTAAATCTCATGATTATCCATTATTATATATATAAAAGAATTTCTACACGTTTTTTATTTGATATATACAACAAATCTTTTTATAAGCCTTTTATAACCATTCAAAAAATTTTAATTCTTAGTTATGTTCAATAGTTATAATTTGAGTAATTATATTTTATAATAATAGCTATAACAATATTGTATGTTTTGTTATATAATTTTCTCATCATTTGTATAATTTGCTATATAATAATTTATAATTTTTGTATAGCATTCATATAATACGCTATACAATTCACAGTTTTGCTATAATATTTGTATATTTAGCTATATAATTTACGCACAATATTTGTATAATTCGATATACAATTCGTAGTGTTTCTATATTTTGTTATGTGATTCGCACAACACTTGTATCATTCATTATATAATTTGCAGTTTTTGTATAGTGTTTGTATATATTGCAATATTTGTGCATAACATTTGTATAATTCGCTATAACATTCACAGTGTTTGTATATTTCGTTATATAATTCGCGTAGAATTTGTACTATTTGCTATATTTACAATTTGCAGTGTTTATATATTGAAAATTTTTTTTGTACAAACTCAAATTATAATTATTTAAAAATGTTAATCACAAACCATAATTATCTCAAAATATAAATATGTTAGCTAATTAACTAGTATATGTTTGATTCTCCGCATAAATTTTTACTTTTTTTAAGGTTCAAGTGCTATTTATCAACAGTAATGTTTGATAACAAAATTTAAAATTAAATATTTTGTTTTCTGGTCAAAGAAATTTTTTCTTATAATACAAGAAGTAGTCAAGAAAAAAAATGTGAAATCTAATAATTAAACATATAAAGTTTATTCAATTTTTTTTTTCTATTCAAGTCAGCTAAGTCATATATTTGCTGATGTATAAGGGAACAAACGTAACTTCCCATTTTTGTCTATATTATATATTGACCTTTAAAATATGTAAATTTAATAAAAGTACAAAAGAGTGTAAAAATATTTGTGACGTTCATGACGGAGAGCAAATTTTGCAGTATACTTTAGAGATGAATCTAACATCGGAATGCATGCATGTAATACTTGATGAGGTGAATATCCCAATGCATCAAAATTAGAGGGAAATGAAGATTTTAATAACTCATAACACAAATATTTATCATATGATCGATACAGAATTTTTGGACTCGATAATAACGTCATCCCAATAATAAACTTGTGAGGTTTGTTGGATCCTAACAAACACTACATATCATAGATTTGGATCGTGACATATACAGAAAATGGGAGATTTTATTATATTGCATGAAGTTGGTTAACGTCTTAGTATTATAAACTAGTTGTTCATGCACATAAACTAGTTGTTATATGACAAGTAGTATTAATTAGGACTTGCATACTTGATTAATTAGAGGTCGTTAATAATCAAATTTTCATTGTCGTTGATTAATTAACAATTAAGAGATCAGCAAATAAGACAATAGGTTAGTTTGAATTATTTGTCATGATGGAAAATATATTTCATTTCTCTACATGAAAATGACTTGTGAAATATAAAGTACAATCGTAGATCCTAATTAATCTATATTAACGAAAAAAAAATAATGTTAGTACATACCATGATATTTTTGCATGTCTATATGATAATTCCTATGGTAGTTGATATGCCAATTAGATGCTCAACCACTTTATTTTCTTCTTATTTAAATAAAAATAAATGCCGCAAAAAATAATTATTTTTGGTTTGGAATGATCTTTTTTCCATCAATCTTGGATGGAGCCAAAGATTTTCTATTTTTTGGCTTTGGGTTATGATGGAATAAAGCAAAATGGCTCTTTAAATTGTCTCCGCTTCTTTCAATTGTGAAGTAGCAGTTAATCAATGCAACTTTCGATGCTCATCATGGGTCATCCGAAAACAGTCGCGCTATATGTTTTTAAACATAAGGGTCAGACTGCACCCCACCTTACCCCGCAATGGGTGGGAGCCTTTGAGGCATTGGGTAATGTTGTTGGTTTGGAATGATCTTTAAATCTACTTGGCATGTACATATTGCACGATATAATTGGTTATTTTAATCCCCATATTAAGGAAGCAAATCTTTTGATACATGCATTTTATTTAAAAAGAACAATAATATACAAGGGAAATATTAAACTTTATTTTTATGGTCTCACTTTCAATTCATGTTGCATAAGATTTATCGCTTCAAAAACTGCTGTCTATCATAACTTTAATTTAACACATTCAAAAATTAAATTTGAAAGTAATTTTAATTAAGAACGGAGGTAGATTTAGTGCATGTATATATTTGGAGTCTCTAACAAATCGATGGATAAACAAACTCAAGTTGAATAAAATTTTAACTGTTCTCTATAAACACAATTCATGTTGTATAAGATTCATTGCGTTAAGAATTGCTTTTTATCATAATTTTAATTAATATATTCAAGGATTTGAATTTGAAAGTACTTCTATTAATTAAGAGCGGAGATAGATTCAATGCGCATATATATTTGGAGTACCATAATCTCGAATGGAGCCAAAGATTGACTATGTTTTGGCTTTGGAGTATGATGAAATAAAGCAAAATGACTCTTTAAACTGTCTGCGCTTCTTTCATTTGTGAAGTAGC